>JAXQQM020090874.1:0-38071 GCA_034641835.2 Pinus albicaulis
ACTTAAAAACAATGTAAAAATCCCCATCCGCGACTATGCCCGTACTTTTCCGCGTGTATACGCGAGTCCAGCTGCACTTTTCCGCGTATGCCATTAAAATTATGAAAAAAATATATAATTATTCCCTATTTTCGGGCTGGGTTGATGGTTACTCAGGTAGTTCAACCACCTCAGCACGTGGCCAACTGTTTCCAACTGTTGAAACTACTTGGAGGGAGTATAAAAACCCCTCATGTGTATGGCCTAAGGGAGAGAGAGAATTATTGATATTATACTCTGTTGGTATTCCTTATCCAAGTCTGATTCCCCGTGCCTCCTGCACTTTCCCAGTTCATTATAGGAAACCCTTGTTTCCTTGAGATACACATCCCTTTATATGTTATCTCGTATGCACCAGTTTGGAAGGAGACTTAGCGAGGCAAGGGTTGGACGGATCCGGACGACGGTCTGCGAAGGCCTTGGAAGGATCAGGTGATCTCTCCTCTTGATTACTTTTGTACGTACTATTTATAATACAGAAGTATCATGCTGTTCCCGAAATAAACGTGTTAGTGTATGCTTTTATGTATGATAATATTTGTTATACAAGCATTCATTATGATTTATTTAATGTTTTATATGAATCTCACTGACATTTAGAGTAGATATATGTTGTACAACCAGTCCTTTGTGCTTGTTTCTTCTTGTCTTTCAGGTTAAGAAGGAAGGACGGTTGCTGGGGGTTTGAACCCTGCGGGATCTTCTTCAACCGTAGGACCTATGGGTAACTTTCTCATTCTACTCTATTTAGTTTTTCTGAACGTGCATGGTTGTGTGAGTCTCTGTTAAGTAGCATGCCCCTGCTCTGTGGAGGTTGTAACCCAACGAACCTCTAGGGTGGTAATTCCCCGAAACAGAACTAGTGACTCCACTGGGAATCACATTCTTGTGATTCTCTTGTTGGGTTGTTTCAGCTGTTTGGTAGGTTGCCGACAGTTTTAAATTTCATTTACAGTCTAGTTTACTTTCTTGCAGTCAGTCTGAAGTCCTGGTGTCTTTTTCAGGCTTGTCCTTTTTGTTTTTTCATTATTTACCTTTGCATACGCACTTTTTTCTGCACACAGTCGTGTATACACGCAAGTTTGTCTAAAGGAATCCGCGTATACGCGAGTTTCCCTTAGCACAGACGCGTATGCACGCTGGTTGCATAGCTGTGAAGTAGCGTATACCTAGGCAGATTTTGAATTTTTGAGTTTCTTGACTTTTTGGTCCTTTCTGGATGTGGAGGCCTGTTTCTACAGAGTCTCTGTACTTACTGGAGTGTGAAGGAAGTGGTTTCATGTATGTTCTCTCTTTCGTTTGATCGAAAACTAGTCTTTTTGGCAAAGTGTTGTTTCTGGTGCTGGCACTTCTGGATTGAGTTCCAAGATCGCTTTCTGAGCATTCTTGGCTGTTCTGCTTTATCAGAACAGAGAGCTTCTGCTCACTGACTCGCTCCTATCTTTGTGTTGTGCTTTGCATTGCGATTTTTGCTTCGTTTTTGATTGGTTTTCTTGAGTTCCATAGGCTAGGTTTTTGTTGCAACTTTTGAAGAGCTTTTCTTGCTTCTTTGGAGTCTTTGTTTGCGACGAATTTGCACTATTTGTCTAGGCTGAGTGGCTGAGTTTTCTGGTCTTCTTTTGCTCGTATTGATCTTGCTACGAGTTAGCCTTATAAGGTTTAGGAGCATTGTTGAAGTTTGTGCTTGGAATTCGGTCCTGTTTGGTTTGGATTTTGATAGTTGTGCTTGGTCTTTTCGAGCTCTTTCCTTATAAAACTAAAAAGCTCAAAAAACATTTTCTTTTCTTTTTGTTTTTGCATTTCAAAGGCTTAAAAAACATTTTCACTTGTTATTTTCTTTTGTTGTTGCATTTTCATTTTCGTTTGCTATAACTTTTGAAGCTTTTGTGAGGTTTCTTGCTTTTAGTTTTTGGCTTGATTTTGAGGAGGAGTTATCATTGATTTCTTCTTCTTGTTTTTAAGTGTTCTTGGTGTCCTCATTTTAAGAGTTCTTGATTTCGAGAACTAGCTTTTTGGGCAACCAAAGAATAGTTAAAACTGAAGGACTTTTTGGGAATTTCACTCTGCTTTAAGAGATTTGCATCTTAGGATTTACATGCTTGTAGTGATTTGCATTAGGTGCATTTAATCATTTAGTCAATTTCTTAGTTTTTGTGAGTGTGAGTTTGCTATTCGAAAAGAAAAATACAATTTTTACTCTCGTAGAACCTGTATAGAGATTGTTCTTCATTGAAAGACAAAGAACTGCATTTGCATGTAGTTAAGTTTTTATTAATTTCTTTTGCGTCAAAAATACCATACGTTTCATCTCCATATCCTTGTGACTTAACATAACAGCCCTTAAAATAAGCGATTTAATCTAAAATCAACTAGCAATTTTTTCTAAGTGTCAATCACCAACTAGCTAGGTTGTAGGGCCTTGGAATAGGTGAATGGAGAGTTAACTCTCCAAGGCCGCTCAAACAAACATAGAAGTTGATTAATTGAGCGAAATCCAACTCCGTGAGGTGGACCGGGAAAGCTCTCATCCGAGAGTCAAGCGCGAGGGGAAGTGAAGGTTGAGAAGAGGGATACATCCCCTCCGATTAGCTGAATCTGACCTCAAGACTGTTTCGCCCAGCTTCTGATACGGATTGGTGTCCATAGTTGCCACTCCTAGGTTCCACACAGGTGACTGCGGGGGGGAATACCCATGGTACCTGAGGCAGACGTCGCATCACTTTCAGCAGTACTTCTGGGGGGTGCCCTTATGAAGCTTGGGTGCTTGAGCCGGCAAAGGTTGTCGTTTGGAGGTCGGCGTAACTGTTTATGATACCTTCGCTAGTTGTTCTGGGCCCTAATCATCCCAGACTGCTTTCGGGAGGTCCTATACTTCGCTTTCCTGTATTTTGGTGTCCAGTCCTCACCACCCGGAGTGGAAATACTTGGAGGCTGTTTGCTTGACTGTATCCCAGGGATTTTTATTTTAGTGAGTGCTCTTTGCTCCTAGCTTGCCTAGCTTTTCACTTTTTTGAGTTTAATTTAAAAAATCTATAAAAGTGGCTGATCAAGTGCCTCGACGTTCGAGGAGAATCCGGGGGTTATCTCCCGAGAGTTTAGAGCCTTCTTCGAGAAGGCGTAGGAGTGATTTAGCAGGTGGTTACCACCCTGTGGAGTCTGACGCTGTGGAGAGAGATCCTCCACAAAGGTATGAAGGTTTCGTAGCTGATTCTAGTGTCGGTCCCGAGAGGAGCGTTCCGCTCACCTCGCGAGTTTTGTTTCCTCAGAAAGAATATTTTCAGATTGAGGACATACCTGAGCCTGCCGCTACAGGTCCATCTCCTCTTCCTCCTGATTATCCGTCATTGCTCAAAGACATCTGACTTAGCTCTAAGAGAGAATCACGATCTTCATCATTTTATTCTTTCGATGGCCCAGCACTGGAACGCTGTCACTCCACAGATTTACCCTGCTTCATAGTCAGGCACTATTGCTTTATCTTCGATTGCTTCTAGTGCTACCGTGTTTGGCTCTGGTTTCACCCAAGCACACGCTTCTCATTCTGCTCCCTTCTGTTTTGGAATGCCCACTAGTGGGATTCCTTCTTTTTCCTTTTCCGCTGCTGCAGCCGGATCTACACCCATGTCTTCCATGGCTAGTGGATCAGCTTCTTTTCAGGGGTTCCCCTTTGGAACTGGGCACATTCCTAGTTCCAATCCTTCTTTAGGGTCAAGTTTCACACGGGTCCTGCACTCCGCAGTTTCAACCCTTGGTTTGGGAGGCAAAGTTCGACTACTTTTACAGGTTGGAACCCTGTATTCACTACAGCGGGGGCAGGGAATCAGTTTTACGCAGGTCATCAAGGGAATGCTTCTTTCCCTTCGTCGAGTGCTTACCAGACTTTTTCTCCTCTGTCTAATGCTTGGAACCCCTATCAGGGGCTTTCCTCTTCATTCAATACTTCAGCGGGGGGAACTGGTCTGGGCTTTGGTAACTCGGCGTGGGGAGGAGGTTCTTCTCCTTTTTCTATGAGTTCTTTCTGGAAACCTGGTGCCTTATCAAATCCAGTGTATTCTTTTCAGAATGTAGGGAATTCATCCCATCAAGGATGGAATCCTCAGGCTCCGCCTCGTTTACCTTTTCTGGAAACGTTAAACTTGCCATATCTGTCGAAATTGACGAATGATCCGATCCGGTACAGTCTGGGGTGGCCTTCGGTTCCCACCAAACTTCCTTCAGACATTCCAAAGTTTGAAGGCAAGAATGGATAAGATCCGGCTGATCACATCACCACCTTCCATTTATGGTGTTCTTCTAACTCCCTGATCGATGATTCGATTAGGTTGAGATTGTTTCAACGCACCCTAATTGGAAACGCTGCCAAATGGTATATCGAGCTAACTGGGGGCAGTTTTGCTACATTTGGAGAACTGGCTGTCACATTTCTAAACCATTTTCAGTTGCCTGTCCGATATGAGGCTGGGACGGAACTCCTGGCTAATTTTAAGCAGGACGAGGCAACCCACATTTCTGATCACATTCAAGAATGGAGGAGAAGGAAGAGGCTTATTAAAGCTCATATCCCAGGAGAATTCCTTTTGGAATGGTTTCTGAAATCTCTGCAGTCAGACATTTCTAAAGATGTATCCCTATCTGGGGTATTTTCTGAGGAGTAGGCCATTTTTAGGGCCCAGCAGCTAGAACTGATCTATTCTCGGGCCTGGGGTACCTTATAAGCATTGCCCAATGCTCCTCGCTCCAAATTGGATTTGTCGAAAACTAAACTCCGGTCCGCATGGTGACTCGGTTTGTCGGATCTGGTCATCAGTGGTGCATTGCTTTCAATTGGCACAATGTCTTTACAATCTACTCCTTCCCAAGAATGCGGCCTCGCAATTCATCACCTTCCGCTCTTTGTCGATAAATGATGTCCAAGCTTCTAATCCAAAAGGAAATCAACAATCCGAAGGGAAGAAGAAGGGACGAAATAATAAGAAAAAGGGCAAGAATGGGAAGGGTAATGCAAATAAAACCAACGAGCATGTTGGTGAGGGTCCAAAGGAAAAAAAGAAAGTGAATTTTCCATGCAAGTTATGTACTGGAGACCACCTTACACACCTTTGCCCTAAAATTTAGATGCTCATGGCCTCGTTATCCCGTGCCAGGTTCTTCTTAGCGTTGGGCCTCGGTTAACAAACCCTTTTCCCAAGGGCAACAATTAGTTGTTGGCGCGAACCAAAATCCTGGGGCTTCCTCTGGGGGCACCCAGGAAGGGGAAATTCCATCGAACATTTTTATGATGAGTGCTCACGCGGATATCGCTACGAGATCCCGTGATTATGGCGGAGAGGAATCTTTGAAAGCTAAGGAAGTTCCTGATGCTACTGAGCCGCTTCACATTGCGAAGCCTACTGTTGAGTCTATGCCTCGAATGCCCAAAGCATCTTCTAAGCGGTCAACTATTAATCCGAATGCAAGGGCTGCCCAGAACTACTCGATTGTAGAAGATCTGGTGCAGAGTCCTTGTGCTATGTCAGCTTTAGAGGTACTCCAGTCTTGTCCGGCTCAGCGTAGTGCTTTGCTCACTGCCATTGGGGCTATTGATCCGAAAAATTCTCTTCTGATTACTTTTGATATGAATAATTTTAAGAAGAGACTTCCTCATCACATGGCTTTCCATATTAAATCGTCATATCGGAAGTGCAATATATTTCGAACGGTTGTTGATGAGGGTGCTTCTACATGCGTGATGTCTCTCGCATGCTGGAAGACACTTGGATCGCCCAAAGCTGTTCCATCTAGCACTGTTCTTACTGCGTTCAATGGTCATTCTCACAGACCCCATGGTATTGTCCCGGCTTTGCCCATCTGTGTTGGGGGCAAAACTGTCAACATAGAGGTTGAGGTAGTAGATGCAGCCTTGGACTACAACCTTCTGTTGGGGAGGAATTGGATTTATTAGATGGATGCCATTGCATCCTCATTAATTGTATGTTTCCCCCACGAAGGGAGGATCGTTACAGTGGATCAATTGGACTGTCCTCCTGTAGACCTGGATGCGCCTTCTGACTCATCTGTTCCTAAGTTGGATAATACTAAGGCGCCTGTTGAGAATCTAGGAGTTGGAATGTATTCTTCTCTGATGGGTACTTTCGATCTTCCTCCTCCTATGGTGCATATTAATGCTATTTCATCCTCCAAGGCTCCCCTTCAAAGAGAGTTCTTTCGAACTCATTATTTTTCGGACCCTTGGACCTTACCTTCCCCTACTGCCACATTAGCGGAAGGTCAAGTGGGCGGAATGGCATTTCCGATTTCTGCAGCTGAAATTGCATATCAGTCTATTGTTGACACTGCAGAATCTATCCCAACTCCTCTTTCACCGGAAGAGTTGGATGGTGATGTGGCTTCGGCTTGGATGCTTAGTTCTTCTTCAGCCCAGGATTGCCTTGATACTGCTCTTCCATCTAAAGAGGCAATCCTGGAAGCCATGACTGGTATAGATAGACCGTGGGATGACTTGCATCATCGGTCTTACTTCCTACCTGACTTGAACGAAGTTGAAACTAGTTTTCCAAGTCCTTAGTCTCCTGGTCCTGTTCACCCAGTCTTGAACCCTTTGGCACCAACACATGTTTATGTTGAAGGGAACATGGTTGTGATCTCTCCTACTATCCCGGTGAACATTTCCAGGGATCCCAATATTATCGAGAATGTCTTCATTGGAGCTGAATGTTCCCGTGAAGAGATTCAAATCTATACTGAGCTCTTCAAAGAGTATAGGGATGTTTTTGCTTGGTCTTATGAGGAAATGCCTGGCATAGAACCATCTATTGTCCAGCATGAGATCAAGACGTATGAAAATGCTAAGCCGGTTAGGCAAAAACTTCGTCTGGTCAATCCTAGGAAGGCAGCAGCTATCAAAGCTGAAGTTGAAAAGCTGCTTAAGGCGGGATTCATTTTCCTAGTTCCTCTGACTGAATGGGTTTCAAACCCCGTTCCGGTAGATAAAAAGCAAGGAACGATTCGAGTGTGCATCGATTTCAAAGACCTAAATAAGGCATGTCCTAAAGACAATTACCCCACACCATTCATCGATCAGATTATTGACGAGTGTGCCGGTAACGAGATTTTCTCCTTCATGGACAGTTTCTCCGGATATAATCAAATTACTATCCGTCCTGAAGATCAACATAAGACTGCATTTATTTGTCCCTGGGGTACGTTTGCATACAAGAAGATGCCTTTTGGTCTGAAAAATGTTGGGGCTACCTTTCAGCGGGCCATGTCTTACGCCTTCCACGACATCAAGAAGATTATCGAGGCATACTTAGATGATCTAGCTGCTCATTCTCGAAAGAGGATGGATCATCCTGGTCACCTCCGAAAAATATTTGAAAGATGTCGTTTTTATAAAATTCGATTGAATCCGAACAAGTGCGTTTTCGCGGTTACATCCGGTCGGCTGTTGGGATTTATTGTGTCTAGGGAAGGGATAAGGGTAGATCCCTTCAAGGTTGAGGCAATACTTCGGTTGCCTCCCCCGTCTTCCATCCGTCAGCTTCAAAGTCTCCAAGGGAAGTCTAATTTTCTTCGGAGGTTTATCGTCAACTATGATGAGATTACAAAGGGATATATGAGACTGTTGAAGAAAGGAGTTCCTTTTCTTTGGGACGACTACGCTCAACGCTCATTCGATGCCCTGAAGAAGGCATTGACCTCTGCTCCTTTACTAAGTCCACCTGATTATAGCAGAGATTTTCTTTTGTATATGGCTACAGCAGAATCTACCATCGGTATGGTTCTGGTTCAGGAAGATGATGCTCTTGCAGAGCATGTTATTTACTACCTTAGTCGAGGACTGGTAGGACCTGAACTGTGATACACTCCGATAGAAAAATTAGCCTTAGCAGTAGTTCATGCTGTGCAGCGACTCCGACATTACATTATTGTTCGCAAAACTTATGTCTTGGCAGCTGCCAATCCATTTCAGTTTGTCCTCAGCAGGCGAGTGATTGGGGGCAAATATAATAGATGGATTGTGATTTTACAAGAATTTGATCTCGAATTCATGTCTGCCAAATCCAAGAAGTCATTAGTTTTTGCGGAATTGATCTCCGAGTTGCCCTGTGGAGAGGAGATGATCTATGATGAGTCCTTTCTAGACGAACACTTGTTTCTAATCTCTCCACAGGATCCTTGGTACGGGGATATCATTGTGTATCTCCAGACTGCGAAGTTTCCCTCCACTTTTTCAAAAGATGAGCGTCGTAAGCTGCGTCACTTGGCCAAGAATTATCTGATTATTGGTGATGCTTTATACCGTCAAGGGGTTGATTCAATCCTAAGATGCTGCTTAACTTTCGAAGAAGCTGAGGCTGTGCTCAATGATTCTCACAGTGGAGCTTGTGGGGGTCATTTATCTGGGCTTGCTACAGCCCAAAAGATTTTGCGTGCTGGATAATTTTGGCCCTTGATTTTCAAAGATTGTATTGAATCGGTGAAGAAGTGTCATCCGTGTCAGGTTTATACTCGAAAAATGCGCGCTCATCCAGCTCCGCTTTTTCTAGTCGTTACTGTCGGACCCTTTACAAAGTGGGGTATTGATTTTACTACTTGTAACCTGCCTTCGGCAAAAGGTCACAAGTACATTATCGTAGCAGTAGACTACTTTACGAAGTGGGTCGAGGCTATGCCTACTTTTGGGAACGATGGTGAGACTGCAGCTTTGTTCCTTTTCAACCAAGTTATCGCTCGTTTTGGTATACCTAGAGAGATTGTCACTAACCATGGCAGTCATTTTCAGAATAGTATGATGGCTGAGTTGGCTCTCAAATTGGGTTTCCGGCAGGAGCATTCATCTCCATATTATCCTCAAGCCAATGGGCAAGTGGAAGCCGTGAATAAATCCTTGAAGACAATTCTTCAAAGGACAATTGATAAACATAGATCCAACTAGCATATTATGCTATATCCTGCACTTTGGGCATACAGGACGTCAGTTAAAACTGCAACTGGCTTTACTCCATTTCAGTTAGTCCACGGGGTGGAATCCGTATTTCCCATTGAATGCGAGATTCCTTCCCTTAAATTAGTTGTTGAGCTTCTTCCTGACACTTCCAGTCTGGCAGAACGGCTTCTTCATCTGGAACATCTCGATGAGCAGCGTCGAGATGCCGCCACGATGAATGAAGCGCATAAAAACCGAGTAAAGGTTTAGTACGATAAGGCGGTCAAGCCTAGGGTCTTTTCGGAAGGCGACCTTGTTTTGGTCTATGCCCAAGAAAAGGATGCCCTGGGGGCAGGAAAGTTTAAATCTATGTGGTATGGCCCCTATATCGTTAAAAAAGTCCTTAATAAAGGAGCGTATACCTTGGTTGACTTCGAAGGGAACGAGTTGCCGGAGCCCCGAAATGGGCTCTATTCGAAGAAGTATTATGCCTAGGCTTTGGCCTAGCATCTTGCTTTTGTATATAGTAGTTTTTGCTTTGTACATATCTAATTGATTTTTCGATCTTTGATGAGTTGGTGATGTTTTTGATCTGCTTTGGCAGGTTGTGTCGGATGTCATGAGTCATTTTGGTTTCGCCGATGGTGCTAGTAGACACACCCGGAACTTAGCTTCCGCGGCTTGGGTGCTTCATTATCCATTCGGTCAGCTGTTGGTATCAAGAGGGGTCTGCATTGGTCCTGCTTCTAATAATGTAGCAGAATACACTGCAGTCATTCATCTACTCTCAGAGGCAATATCTTTGGGTGTTGATTCGTTGGTAGTTTTCTTGGACTCCCAGCTGGTGGTGTCGCAGCTGAACAACACTTATCGGGTACGAGATCCATTTTTATTACGATTTTTCTTGAGGGTACGTTTGTTACAAAGGTCATTTCAATTTTTAACGTTCATTCATATTCCTCGAGCTGACAATTGGTTTGCTGACTCATTAGCTAATCAAGCATTAGATTGGCATATTAATCATTCCATACAATAAATTTTTAATCATCAAAAACATCATACATTTGATACATTTATCACATCACATCAAATATCGCTGTATATATATCATCGGTGTGTCAAAAATTTTACAAAATTTGGATCCATAATCTCATACAAAACTTGGGCTTATGCCCCATCATGTTCAGTCTCAAAAAAGAATATACAGTCATCTAATACATAAAATCTGTCTACTCCTGAGGTCCCTGCCCAGAAGTCGTGTTCCTATAGAACATAACTGCAGTGGCAACTCGGCAGAATAGTCTAACCCAGTCTCGGGGCACTCCTACCACCCGTCTCTAGATGGCTTCCGGTAGATCCTCCACGGCAGCCATAGGGATTTGGCGGTTTAATCCCTCCAAGTTTCTCTGCACGGCCTGGAGGGTTCTATCTGAATCCACAGTATCCGCTTCGCCTCTGCGGCGCTTATGGCGCGGAAGGCCCTCAGGACGAACTGGTCCAACATCTGAAACATGATCATTTTTCATTGTCAGTCATTATGAATCCAATCAAAAACATGTTTGTTTTTCATTTTTTCATACATATTTGAAAAAATCCAAAAAAATCATATAAGTCAAAATTTTTTTGCAAACTTACCGACTGCTCCCCATGCCATGCCTGGTGGAAGAACTAGATCTGGATCTCCACGAAAGTCCATCCCGGCATAGGGATAGTCGTCCACTGCGATGATATGTTCTCCCCACCAAAGGAAGAACTCATCGTCCCATGTGGTCCGGGGTACCTCACTACCCCCCAGTCTCTTCATCATGTCTGCCCAACGGGCAATTCTTGGGTCCCGCGGGCTACTGATAGTAGAGATGACTCTGGGTCTCAAAGCTGGAATCTTCTCAAAGAAGAATGTTGTCAAAATGGTACCATAGCCAAAGTGTTTAGTCTTTTCTTGGCGAATAGAGGTCAGCTGTTGTTTCATGTTCAGTAACAGGGTTGTGCACCAATCATAAACATGAGTCAAACACTCTACAGCTATGCTCATTTGCGTCCTGGACGCCTGATGTAGAGAGGCTGATCCTGCCACTCTGCTGATGATGAAAAGGAGGATTTTCATGTGCAAATCCCTGATATCTTTAATGGCAATCTGCGTTCCAACCTTTTTGGAACCCGATACGCAATATACGTGGACATAATCTTCCACCGTTAACCCTCCCAGGGGCTTCCCATGCAAGTCTACTAGTTCTCCCCTCCGGGAGAGTCCAGTAATGAAATATATGTCCTCCACTTCAATACGTACTGGCATCTGATCAATAATGAAGCAATCCTGATCTGGTTCCCAGTAATTTACGAGCATTTCTAGCAACTGCACGTTGCTTTTCATATTTGGCATTTTAAAGAATTTGAACAATCCGCAATTTCGAAGGATATTTTGCGCTGCGCGATCCTGCATGACCTCTTGGTCTATTGCGCTATGCTCACGTTCCCTCCATGAGATATTCATTCTGAGAAATTTCATCAAATTATGCATTAGCCATGCTTTTTTGCATTCGGACCTGTGCATACGTGGTTTTTCCTTTGCACAGTCGCGTGTATACGCGAGTTTCCTTTAACGAACCCGCGTATGCGCAAGTCCGTATATTTTAGCAAGGGTTTTAAAGCTAAAAATCACTTAATTTTAATTTCCAAACGGACAAAATGAATAAACAGGATGATTAAAGAGCCTACCTGAAGTTTCGCTGAGTTCTGACGGTCGGTTGTTCCTGATTTGACGAAAGAATTTTTTTGCTCCAGAGCACTTTTTCCAAATCAGCTATGCAATAATGAACCAAATGAGAGGTAATTTGTCTATTTATGGCTAAAAAATTGAAAATTTTCGCAAAAATTCCTTATGCTTATTTTTTCGATCTATCTTAAGCTGCATAACTCGGTTGCTTGGAAGTGCCCAGTTTGGTATGTTTTCAGGTACATTTTGACGATTTTGAGATTTTTCCCGGTTTTTGATCCATGATTTCCGACTCTTCACGGTAGGTATATGATCTTCACATGGATGGAACATTCCTCTGAGTATCACTTACCAGTTTTCGCCACCTTGCATTGAGCATAGGATTGTTCCAATCCCAGGAACTAGTGCATCTGCTTTCTTGATACTCGTTCTATCCATTGTACCATAGCATTCTTTTATTATTTTTCAGGCTTATTATATGAAAAATACAAAAAAAATAAATATAACAAAAAAGAGCGGGAACGGGATGTATTTTCGTTGTTTTGATGGCAGTACAGAGTCAGTTTGTCGCCCTTGAACAAAGCACATATACTTATATATATTTCCTTCATTTGGGATGGTTTTAGTTTTGACCTAGGTTCAGCCTTTACCATGTTTCACTTGTCAGTTCTCCCCCGGTTGGTTATCTCTTCCAATCATATGGAGAGTTTGTTCTGCCTCCTGCATAACAGACTTATACAGTGTCACTTTTTACTGCCATGGTCATCACGAGTCATGCTTTTGTTCAAGGGAAGTTTAACCAGAGTCGGCCATTCTGCAGTGTCTCTTGACTCATTATTCAGTCGGCCTTCCCGGTCTGGTCAGTATCTTGTTCTATCACATCAGATGTTTTGGTCTTCTACTCGTGCTGGTTTGAGAAGGTCCTCATTGACTTCTTGCCGGTGGGTTTGTCTCTTATCGACTACGACACATTGCTCTGAGAGCAAACCTAGAGCTGCACCCTGGGCCTATTTCCATCATTGATAGGTGACCTTGTGCTCAGCATTTGATCATCATCATGGGTCTTTGACTGAGTGGTTTCCCCTGTGTTCGACGTCAGCACACATTATCACACTTGGAATTCGTGCAGTACCTGGATTTCCATTTGACCCTATCGGTGGATTTCTCGCCTCTGTGTCAGCTTTCATTATTGGTTGGTTCAGAGGGTTTCTTCCGTGCGCTAGCTTCATCTTGTGCACGTCGGAAGCGTACTTCGGTTTTGGTTCCATCACTCTCCTTCGTCCGATTCCTTCCAAATCTTGGCCTGCGGGTTACACTCGCGCTGGACTGATGTGGGATGCCTTAATGCCTTCCTTCTAGCAGATCTTTTCCCATCGACTCCGACTCATTGCTCTGGGAATAAGGTCTAGAGTCTTTTTGTCAGTACCTTAGGGTTTGCAGTCATCAGTGGCAGACTCTTCGCTATCGACAGTGGGGATTCATCATTGCCTCCTGATTGGTAGATTCTTTCAAGTGTTCGACTTCAACTCATTCATTCGCACTTGTCAAATTGTACTGGGGCACCTTGACACTCATTATCATTATCGGTGGGATGTCTCGTGTTGGTTAACAGGATACATCATTGCCCAATAATCCAACGATTTCTCACATGGTTGACTTCAGCTCATTTATTCCCATTGTGTAGAATTGTGCCGTAGTGATCGGTGAAGGCCTCGGGTTGCATCAGCATTCTTCGGTTCACTTTTGACAGTCCATTCATTTTTTGCCAGTGATGCCGTCCACCCTTATATGTTGCAGTTCAGCACAACAGCATCTTATATGTTGGTCCCCGAGTTGCGTGATTGTACCGTTTGATCCACCTCTTATGATCCGGTACTTGGAGATTCAATTACTTATTTGATCAGACATCCAGTTGCACCATTTTTTATCAGCTTTCTATATGTGATACTTGGACATTGATTCAGACTTACACTTCTGGGCCATGCTCAGATGATTCATTGTGTACTTTCAGTTCAGCTATACTTGTCTACATGTTGGATCTATTCACTACTTTCTATATGATGTATTTTTGATTGAGCATGGGTATGCCCGCCTCAGCATGAGTTGACTCTCTGTTTTCTTTCATTTGTTTTTGGTAGGCTGAAATCTGGTGAAGTCCTCTCTTGTCCTTGCGAAGTTCTTTCTATGTGCATAATACATTTCGGCCATCATGTACCCCTTCTGACCTCATATATTAGGGGGCATCTGTTATAACATCATTTCTCACCTTCATATGATTCATGATTTCTTTTATGGCTTTGGGCACCCATTCCTACAGACTTGGACAAATTCACTTAAAAACAGTGTAAAAATCCCCATACGCGACTATGCCCGTACTTTTCCGCGTGTATACGCGAGTCCAGCTGCACTTTTCCGCATATGCCATTAAAATGATTAAAAAATATATAAAAATCCCTAATTTCGCGCTGGGTTGATGGTTACTCGGGTAGTTCAACCACCCCAGCCCGTGGCCAACTGTTTCCAACTGTTGAAACTACTTGGAGGGACTATAAAAAGCCCTCATGTGTATGGCCTAAGAGAGAGAGAGAATTATTGATATTATACTCTGTTGGTATTCCCTATCCAAGTCTGATTCCCCGTGCCTCCTGCACTTTCCCAGTTCATTGTAGGAAACCCTTGTTTCCTTGAGATGCACATCCCTTTATATGTCATCTCGTATGCACCAGTTTGGAAGGAGTCTTAGCGAGGCAAGGGATGGACGGATCCGGACGACGGTCTGCGAAGGCCTTGGAAGGATCAGGTGATCTCTCCACTCGTTACTTTTGTACATGCTATTTATAATACAGAAGTACCATGCTGTTCCCGAAATAAACGTGTTAGTGTATGCTTATATGTATGAGAATATTTGTTATAGAAGCATTCATTATGATTTATTTAATGTTTTATATGAATCTCACTAACATTTAGAGTAGATATATGCTGTACAACCAGTCCTTTGTGCTTGTTTCTTCTTGTCTTTCAGGTTAAGAAGGAAGGACGGTTGCTGGGGGTTTGAACCCTGCAGGATCTTCTTCAACCGTAGGACCTACGGGTAACTTTCTCATTCTACTCTATTTAGTTTTTCTGAACGTGCATGGTTGTGTGAGTCTCTGTTAAGTAGCATGCCCCTGCTCTGTGGAGGTTGTAACCCAACGAACCTCTAGGGTGAAATTCCCAGAAAGGTGGGTAAGTTTACCACTCTTAGCGCGACGTCTGTTGTTTCCCAGCTGTGTTATAACACTCTGAGTATAACCTTCCAAATGCGTTATAGCTTCAAATAAGAGAAAATAGAATTTCTCTCTTATCTCTCACAGATTGCTGCTAATCTGCTCTCTTTTGACTCAACAAAAACTTTAGCTCTAATACCAATCCGTTGGAAAGGTAGAGAGGAGAAACACAATTTAACACAAAATAACACGAGAAACAACTCTCCTCTATTGATCACACAAACTTGATTGATATGACTTACAATGAACCCGGTGAAGGGTATTTAATCCTTTTCAACTAGTGACTCACCTAATATAACTTGTCATGCAACTAATCACTAAATTCATATATCACTTAAACTCAAATTGAATCAACGCTCAATTAATAGACTCTATAAATATAACAAACTCTTCATGCAGGAGTAATTAGCTTATTTTAACAACACACTCCCATCACATGTAATCGTGCTACTTGTAACTTTCAGTCTCGACTCCCGATTTCCACCTCCACAACACAACTGCAGATTTCCATAATTGTGTATCCTAGGGTTAAAAAATGTGTCAACGTGGCATGCCCTTGATGATGATCGTAGAATTATTAGACTGGGTTCATCACATCGCTGGTTTCATCATTTGAATAGTAAGGTTGTCGAAGTTTGAAAAGTCCTCACGAATCATTGTTAGACTTTGGTGTTGGGATAAGTCAAAAGTTTGAGGCTCCAAAAAAAAGAAAACTATTTCATACCATGGTTTCATTTTGATCCTCAACTGGAGTTTGGGACCAGGGTATTACCAGAGTTCGAGGTTGGACGAGAGACTAGCGTATTCTTCTATTCCAAGGAAGGATGGGAGATAAAGTTTTAATATTTATTGTTTGATACAATGGAGGCTAGAGTAAATAGTAGAGAAAAGGGTGAGCTAGAGTAAATAACAGAGAAAAGGGTCAAAAAAATAAACCATAGGCTAATTAGTGGGAAACATGATCAACTAAGAGCTACGAGATTTCATGATTCATTGTTCACAACCAAAAAAATTAAAAAACTCAGCAAATAAAACACTAGGGCAAGCAACTTAATCAATTAAGAGTTTTAAGGATTCATTGTTCATGAAAAATTGCATTTGAAAATAAATATGTTTGTGTTCATGTTATGTTTTAGATATTAGAACTTTTCCAAAAAAAAATAATGAAGAAAAAACAAAAATAAGAGGAGAAGAAAGTAAAAATGTAAAACCTTCATCCAATTATATTTTGGAAATCAATTGTTATGGCAGGGGAATATGTTACGAAGTTATTTATGTGTGGAAATCCATTCATCAACTTGTGGAGAAGTAGATTATTGCTTCTTTATTATTAGTAATAAAATTAGATGTGATGTTGAATGATGCATAATTAAGATATATGAGTTAATATTATTAATATAAGTGGAGGTTGTGCTGAAAGATGCACTAAGATATATGGGGTAGAAAAATGCATTCAACAATCCAAAGGTATAAAGGGACAAAGAGGGAGGAAGAAGCAATGATTTATAAGTGAGATTGTCATGTCTTTCTGAAACACCATTTGTTCTACATCAAATATAATAGGAAAAGTGTCTTGAGACATACAAATTTTATTAATGAAAATTTTATTAGTAAAGGAAAATAAAATTACATAGTATGCAATAGCTTACAAAAATCACTCATTACTCTTTCCTCTTGGGAGAAAAATAAGATTTAAATAAACATTTTTCCTAAGTTAATTTAGTTATGGAGCACTTATTTCATGTGACAAGTGTCCATTTACATTTAATGTCATTCCAACAAATCTCCTAACAAATTTCTTAATTTGTTTCCTAAATGACCACACTTTTCTAGATGTCAAATATATTATAGAAAATAAATATTATAAAAAGACTCAATGAATATGAATAATATTGAACTATATAAATAATTAAATACTAAACTATGTACTTTGGATCATATATCTAGCATTCACCCCTTTGATCCAAAAGTTCATTACAAAAAGTACCAAGTTCTTCCCTCAACTTAGAAAATTTGATCCTGCTAAGTGGTTTTGTGAAAATATCTAATATTTGGTCTTTTGAAGGACAATATATCAATTTGATGACGCCATTTGTAATGAGTGTCTTGATGTAATGATACTTTGTGTTAGCATGTTATTGTTTTAGAATGGAAAACTATATTTTTTGAAAGTTTTATAAATGATTTATTTTTAATGAATAATGATGTGGCTTCTACTTGAGGAACACCTTAATATTGCAAAATTATGTGCAACCAAACAATCTCACATGTTCCTTCACTTGTTGATATATATTATGTTCCTGCAAAATCATTTTCCACTGTGGTTTTCTTCTTTCAACTCCAAGAAATTGTTTTTGACCCCATTTTCATCAAATAACCTAAGTTTGAAGTCTGATCATTAATACTTCCAACAAAATTTTCATCTGAATATCCACCATATAAAAAATTCTTAGTCTTTTTGTAGAGAAGACCAAAATTTTTCGTACCATGAATATATCTAAGAACCATTTTTGCTACATTACAATGGATTTCCTTTGGTTTATGCATAAATCACAAGATAATAATAACTACATAAGATAAGTTCACATGAGTGGTTGTCAGATACATCAAGTTACTAATCAACTATCTGTAAGTAGTATTTTTTACTAGTTCCCCCCTTCAAATTTTGAAAGTTTTAAGTTTTTCTCCAATTGGGTGAAAACATACTTGCAATTTTGCATTCCAATTTTCCAATTTCAACTTATATAATTCCTTAATTCATCTGCAAAACTTTTTGTTCTTGTCCTTCGAGTTCAAAACTAGAAGGTTGAGTTATATAAACTTCTTCTTGCAAGTCCCCATTGAGGATGACACCTTTGACATCCATCTGATGTATATTCCAACCTTTTTGAGTTGCTAATGCGAGCATTAATTTTATGGTTTTCCATTATTTCATAGGTTAAAATGATTCCTCATGATTTATTCCTTCTTGTTGTGAAAAGCCCAGCCTTTCCTTATGGTTTTGGATTTATCTGTCTAGATTATACTTGATTCGGTAAACACATTTGCATCTAACGGGTTTCACATTTTAGGGAAAATAAACGTTTCCCTATATTATTTTCCATCACTAACTTATATTATTCAACCAATGTTTTTTTCCATTCTATATGTTATACTTCCTCTTTGAATGTGGAGGGATCAATAAAATCATTTGTTGCTAGGGAAAAAAAATCATTTTTTAAAACTTCTTGTGCCTATTCTGTTCTATTCATCTAGCCTGACATCCTTAAAACTTGAATGGCCCATCTAGGAAGTTGATGTAACTTTTTTGTGGATATGAATGATCACCATCATTATTATTAGATTGATATAAGCATAGGATCATCAATTATCTAAAGGTTCAGGAGGTGGAGAGTCGCTATTAGATGAACTACTTCCAGAAGATCTAGATGAAGTAGGTGAACTGGATGATTCATTTTATGAACAAGACCATTTAATCTCATACCAATGTTGTCTAGTTGGTTGATTTTTCATGTTTATTTTCTTTTTATCACCCTAGATTTCCAATTTATGTAGAAGAATTTCTATCTCTGTGAGACTCTTTCTTTATGTTTCATAAAATATGACATCCCAACTGACATTAAATTTTCCATTGGACAAAAGAATATATCCCTTCTTTTCATCAAAATATCTGATCAATATGCACTTCAAACTTCATCAATCAAGCTTAGTTTTCTT
Source organism: Pinus albicaulis (assembly GCA_034641835.2). NCBI lineage: Eukaryota > Viridiplantae > Streptophyta > Pinopsida > Pinales > Pinaceae > Pinus > Pinus albicaulis. Next base: position 18,665 of record JAXQQM020090874.1, read on the forward strand.
TTCTTTTATAATTAAGGCATAACATATTGAACCAAAAACTTTGAGATGTTTGAATCAAATTTTGAAGCCAAACTATGCTTCATATAGTGTAATTCCATCCAATGAAGTAATAAGAGATATGTTCCTTCAGTAGATTGCAATATGTATTACTTATTCCCAACCTAAAGGACATCAATTGTTAAAATTTAACATGGATCTTGATATTCCTAACAAGGTGTGATTCATTACTTTTTATACTCCATTTCATTGTGGAGTGTAGATATTTTTAAACTTCCATTTGATACCATTGTCCTTCAAAATGTTTGGAATTCATTGGAAGGGGTGTCCTACATCCCCCCATTTAATATGAAAGGGTGCTTGTAAGCTTATAATTTTCTTATTTGTAGAACAATGTCATAGGTGAATAGTCTTGGAATAAACATGATGTCAAATCAAATGATACTTTGTATTGATATTCTTGGTTCGATAATGGGATTTTGGATTCATGGTCAATTTAATTGCAAAAATATTATCAACTGCAAGAGGAGTAGAGTGCACTTTTTTCTCCTATAAATCTTCAAGAATTTTCTTGAGCCACACAATCTCTTTAGTTGCTTCCACATATGCCACGTATTCTACCTCTATTGTGAAATATGTTGGAACTAATTTTTTTCATGACCTCCAAGAGATAGCTTATGGTCTAACACTCATAACATAACTTGAAGTATACAATCCATTTTCCTTATCTACATGAAAGTTAGAATTATAATATTCAATAAATCCTAAGAAATCCACCTATTCATATTTTAGTCCAATGTATTGAGTTCCTTACAAGTACTTTGGAACTATTTTTTTAGGAGACCAATGTCACTAACAAGGATTTTGCATAAACTTGGAAGTGATTCCAATAACAAATGAGATTCCTTGTCTAGTAGTCGTGAGGTAGATAATACTTCCTATAAGTTGTCTATATTTAGTTTGATCCTCTAATCCATTTCCTTCTTTAAATGTGAGCTTTAAATTTTATTCCACTAGAGTGGATAAAGGATTTCATTCAACCAAGCCAAATTATTTCGAAAAAAATCCAATGGACTTATTTTGATAAAGAAATATATATTTTTGATGTTGGGTTGCTTCAAACCCAAATAGTAATGAAGATGTCTCAAATCTAGTGTTTCAAATCATTTATTCAGTTCTATGTTTATGGATGCAATATAATTCTATTATTCGTTTTAATCAATAGATCATCTACATATACTACATGATAAACAAAAAATTTTCCAACTTTATTTGAAAATAATGTTACATCATCAAGATTAAAGTGTTTTAACACTACGAGGAAAAGGCCCTCTAGCAGATGTTTTTGAGGAACCCCACAAAAAAATACCCCATACATCCGTTTCTAGCGGAGGTTACTAGAGGAGGTTGGCGGGTAGAGGGTTTTGCGGATGTTTTCCTCTCAGTGCCTTATCATTACACATCGCCTGAGTGCTTTGGAACCCAGAAAGCACCGGTGCAGACCAAAACATTGGCACACCAGACACCATGCACTTTGTACACACCCGCCTGGTGCGTCTTATTATTCTATACCACCGGCATTTCACAGATCTTCTGCACTGGTGCATTATAAAACACTGTGCCAAAACCAAAACCACGCAGTGCGGTAGAAAGAAACTACACCGGTGCATCATAATACATCGTGCCAAAACCCAAACTTACTGGTGCGTTTATAAGAAACAGAACTGGTGCGCCTATAAACAACGCGCACTGGTAAAGGGTTAAATTTAAAAAAAATTACGGTAAAATAACCCGAATTTTTCATTTTCCAAAGCTCCTGAGCTCTCAATTACTGGTGCGCGCCCTACCATATAACGCACTGGTGTGCACGAAACATTGGCACAATGGACAACTTTCACAACACACACACACATCCGGGGCCTCCTATTACTGTAACGCACCAGTGCTTAACCACTCTTCTGCATCGGTGCATCATAAAACAACGCGCCAAAATAGAAACACGATGGTGCATTCTTATCCAAGAGCACTGGTGCGCCTATAAACCACATGCACCAGAATAGCGTTACATAAAAAAAAATTAAGGCCAAAAACCAGTGCTTTAGGATTATTCCGCACCGGTGCTTTACGGATATTCCGCCTCAGTGCATCGTCAAAATTTCGCACCGAAACTGAAACATCCCGGTGCAGTGTTAGGGAACTGCCCCGATGCATTATAAACAACTCACCAAATTTGACACAACTCGGTGCAATTGTAGGTAAGCATACCGGTGCACCTATAAAACCCCGTGCACCAGAACAGGGTTAAACAAAAAAAAAATTACGGCCAAAAAACTTCATTTTTCACTTTCCTCAATGCTCCAGAGCTCTCAAGCACCGGTTCCATTTCCCCTTGTCTGAGCCACCCTGACATTGGTGCTCTCATTGCACCCATTGCATACACTACTGCTCTACATTGGCCACCAATCTCCAGCTTATGTTTAGAGAAACAGTGGGAAAATTTTATTTTGCAAAGTTTATGGCTAATATGCCTCCTCGATGGTGAAATGTACAGGTATTTTTCTAGCTTTTCCATAATTAAGCCTTTTAGCAGATTAGAAATTGAAATAACCTTAACAATAACCATTAAAAAAGAAAAAAAATATTTGTCGCGCAGTGCACTGGAGCTGTTTGGCTCACACCGGATAATGGTGTTTCCTATAAAATTTACAGGCCGTACCGCCACCGGTGCTAATGGTATCCGCACCATTTCTAGGGTGGTACCGAAAGGTGCCCCGAATAATTTTAAAATAAAAAAATAAAATAAAAGAGGGTGCGCTCATTTATCCACGTGCACCGTTGACCACGGGAATCACAGTGTGGTGCGTTGACAGAATTATCCACCCCTGTGTATGTCAGTGCATCGCATTCTAGATTCTGAGAGAGTCACCAGTGCGGCGGGGTAAGAGACCACATCGTTTACTATGTAATTGTCATGAATTCGATGCGTTGACATGACTATACGTGCCGCGGCGTATATTTTAGTCAGCGCACCGCTATTCTGAAATCTGATAAAGTTAACGTTGCTTGAAAAATAGACAGCTGCATCGAGGCCAATGTGTTGTATTTCATTAGGGGCACTGGGACCGGTGCTCTACATTCTTAAGATGCATTGCAACTGGTGCCTGAATGTTTTTATGGTACACCGACTTGTCTGTTTGTTTTTTTTTTTTGAATATATATGTATATTCCTCAATACATGTTTGTTTTAATAAAAAAAATTTATTTAATATGGCAATGATTCAGAGAGAAGAGGAGGAACAGCAGCAACAACAGGCTGAACAGTATGACATGATTCGCCAATGGGAGGCTCGAGAGAGCGAGAGAGATGCATACCCTCACCCTATTATTGCAGATACCGAGGAGGTCCTTAGGCAGGTAGGCCTCCTCAAGTTCTATGAGGAGGCTACTTCCCTAAAGGCCCATAGTGTGTTTTTGACATATCTTATCTGCAGGTGGAATACCCACCGATAGGCTTTCTAGGTTGGTCATGACCAGTGGTACACACCCACTGAGGAGGATATTTATTTTATTACAGGACTGTCGAGGAGAGGGGTGGATTTTCCCTCATTCTCAGATGTACCAGCTGGTTGTGTAGCAGGGAGTCAATTAGTTTACTCCCAGAGATACATTGGAGCACATGTACTGTATCCTTCAGATTTTTAGGTACCTGGAGTTCAATTACGTATAGGTGCTTTTGGTAGACAGGACGTGTAGTGCCTCTCCCTTATCATTTTGACCATTTCGCACAACACCAGTGATGGGTAACGCATTAGTTTTTTGCTTTTATATTATGTTGATTCTTTTGTACAAGAACCACAACTTGTCAGGTGGTCTGCCATTTTTTTGTGGCAGTTTTGTATGGCCTTAGATAGATGTCATCCTCATGCACAAGGGAGGGTCAACTTCCCTTTTTCTTTACAGTTGTTTTGTTTATTTTTTGAGAGGTTTCCAGAGATGAGACCTAGTTTTGTTCGATAGCCTCATAGGCCAATTTTTTAGGCCTGAATGCACATGTGGGGGCAGATGATGCCCAAGAGGGGAGACACTTTGTTTCCAGCCAAGATATCACATGATTCACTGGACTTAATAGCCAGTGTTGACGGGCTGCATCCCTTAATTATGGTCCCATGTCCTTATGTTGGCTTATATTGGCGAGGGTGTCCCAACATCCTCTTCACAGCTGATGAGCTGCCAAATGATAGAGGTAATATTACGGTTTTATTTATATTTATTCTAACATGTTCTTTAACTTGTTTTTATTAAATTTTGTAATGAAATTGTCTAATTATTGTTGTGTACTTGTATATATTTTTTAGACATTGGCTCTTTTGATGGCGAGGAGATGCCGGGTCCACCACATGATCTAGGTGTGGATCCTAATGATGAGGACCAGGATATGGCTGATGCCGAGCATGATCATGACGAGGATGAGGCCGGTGCAGCAATGAGACATGCTCCTACTCATCATGGTGCACCGGTGCTGCCTTTTGCTAGGCGTGGTCGACCTAAGACCATATATAGGTTGGAGTAGGCCAACCAACTCTATGCATTGATTATTGATGTGGGCATCAGTCCCACTCATTACAGAGAAGTATAGGCCAATGATAGGCTGTTACGGATTTGGAGAGGCATGCTGCGTGACATGTATGACCTGATGCGGCATGTCATAGGAGTTACGACAGCTGTTACATGACTGAGGATGATTATTTGTAGCTATAGGCATAGTCGAGCCGCGACATGTGATGGATAGTCCGCGAGCAGCAACTCACATGCATCTCATGATCGTTCACCTTACGACATGCCTGATAAGCATGATGCTCCACTAGCAGCATCTGACAATCATCATGGAGATGAGGCTAGACCATCGGCCACATCTAGTTAGCATCCTGCAGCTACATCCATCAGTACTAGTCATGATCATGAGAAGGCTGGACCATCGACTGTCGAGGCTGCACTATTGACTGAGCAGGTCTCCACTACTACTGCTCATATTGATGTTGTACTACCACCAGCAGATGCATCCATCAGTACAAGCGATCATGCTCATGAGCAGGCTTGACCATCGACTATTGAGGCTGAACCCAGCTTTACTGAGCAGACATCCACTTGTAGTATTATTATTGATGTTGTTATACTACCACCAGTGCCTGATGCATGACATTTATATTACAGTTGTATCTTTTTAATATTATATATATATATATGGTCCATGTATTTTATGTTCATGTTGCAGTTGTACTTAATTCTCATGTTGGTGATCATCATTATGTGGCACATATTGTTAGGTCATGTTAGATATGTTCATTTAATGTTTAACTTGCACATAGATGTGTATATGTGATAGCATGAGTTATTTGACATATTGAGATGTATATTTGATGTTTGTGTTGTGATGACCTTAAATGTGTTTATTAGTCGAATATGATATTTGTACGATCGTTGTCATGATTGTGATGATTTTTATTAATTAATTTAATATTAAATGACCATGATATTTATTAAATATTATGTCGTGATTGTAATTGTAATTTTAATTTGAATTGTATGTAAAATTGTAAAATTGTATTTGTATTTTTACTTATTGTAATTTAAACTATAATTGTATGTAAAACATTTATTACTGTAAAATTGTAATTGTAATTGTAATATTTAATTTATTCTAAAATGATTGTAATTGTATATATGAAAAATTGTAAAATTGTAATTGTAAATGTAATTGTATGTAAAATTCTAAAATTGTAATTGTAATTGTAGATGTAATTCTATGTAAAATTGTAAATGTAATTGCATGCAAAATTCTAAAACTGTAATTGTATTTTTAATTGTAATTGTAATTGAATTGTATGTAGAATATTTGTAAAATTGTAATTGTAATTGTAAATGTAATTCTATGTAAAATTGTAAATGTAATTCATATATGTGAAACTAATGTAAAATTTTAATTTTAATTTTAATTCTAATTGTAATTGTACTTTTAATAGTAATTGTATGTAAAATATTTGTAAAATTTTAATTCTATTAATGTGAAAATTTTAATTGTATTAATGTGAAATGATTTTATTAAAATATTTAAATTTGTAAATTTGCAAATAATTGTAAAATAAAAAATCTAGAATAATACGATTTTTTGTAACATAATAAAGTTTAGAAAATAATGAAAATAAATTCATGTACTTTATAATTATCATTATTTTACTATGATCTTACATACAAAAAAAAAACTTCATACAGTCCGATGCGCTTATGATCCTAACATGCACTGGTACGTCGTATACATAAGACGCACCGGTGTGTCAGAACTCTTCCGCATCAATAACAAATAAACGCAAATAAGAAAAATGCGACTCTATTTACTTTAAGTGAAAAAAAGTGGCAATTTGAAAAATGGGCAGCAAAATATTTTCGAAAATCTAATTTCATAAAATAATTCTTTAAATACTAAACACTTTTCATTATTTCACTATTTTTGTTAAAATTTGCAGCCAGATATTTGTAGGAGACAGAACTAGAGAAAGAGATCAGGAGGGCACTATGGAGCAGTGAAATGCATTCGAACAAAAGTATTTAAATAATCAGAAACCAAACCTCTGGTGATTCAAACCCTGTATCATAGAATTTGAAACCATCTGGTGATTAAATTTATTTATTTTTTTACTCTTTTCTGCAGTTTTTTACTCTTTTTCTGTAGTTTTATCGATTTTTACGCTAAACCCTTCATTTTTTTGTTTTTGCCCTTTCTGCTCCCTGTTTATGTGATTTCAGAATTAGGGTTTTTCATTTTAGATTGACGTCCAACCCACAGGACAACTTGCAGAGTCAGATCCCAATCCATTCAGCCATTGTGTGAATTTTTGAAAAAATAGATTTTTCTTTATCGGTGCGCCTTGCGTACTATACCGCACTGGTGTGTTGTATTATATAGGGCACCGCAAAAGTACTGTGGTAAAAAAAATGAAAACATTTTTTCTAAATCCTTGCACCAAATCTGAAATAGGGCACTGGTGCTCCATTTAAATAGGAAAGCACTGTATGGTGTATTACACCATTTTTGCAGTGCGTTTATAATACCCCACGCACTGTTAGGTCTATTACACTATTTTCTACAGTGCATTTACAATACCTAACGCACCGTACAATGTATTATAATGTTTTGCGGTGTGTTGTTAATATCCCCACGCACTAGCGGTGGTGCGAACCTCGTGAAATGCACACTAGTGTCTTGAGATTTATTTTCTACCTGAAAAGTTGAGAGTTTATTTATAAATATATTAATGAATGATATGCTACAGGTTTTATATTGATAGAGAAATGTTTGACAAGAGATCAAGTAACAAAAATATTGTTAACACATCAAGAAAAGAAAAAAAGACAAGTTCATTGTAAATTGTTTATAAAAAATATTATTTTTGAACTATATGTAAGTTTAACTAATATGTTTTGCTTACTATGTATCATGTAGAGCCACAAAATGATGAAGATTGATATGATTATTTATGATCTAGGACCAGAAGAGCGTAAAAGTTTAATGGAAAAATTGCAAAAGGATGAATGAGGTGAAGAAAAAAATACTATCGATCCAATATGAGTTTTTTTTTTTTTTAACTATCTTTAATAATATACTTAAAATTATTAGATAACATGTGTCAAATGGTCTACTAATTCACATCTATTTAATGTTGTACAGGGACCAACAACTCAGAAAAGGAATGTTGTTCTAAGAAAAGAAAAAAATAGAACATGCAAATGAAAATAAATTGCTCCTTAGCTCATCTGGAGTGGTGCTGGAAGTTAATGAAAGGGGAAAAACTTTTACAAAAGTTTGAGGGATCTAGGGGAATGAATGTATAGACATTCTTTCCAACAACAACAACATGCTTCAAATGTAATATGTAATCATTGAAATTTTTTGATAATTTGGTACAATAAATAAACAATTTAGCATTAAATATTAATTTTCAAGAATTTTCTTGCAGAAAAGAAAAGAAAATGAAACCCATTCAACACATAAAACATGACAACAAGGAAGAAAATGGGTGATCTCTAAGTTTGTGAGTAATTGTTACTTCCTTATAACAATTTAACTAGATTTCATTTTTGTATTTTTTAATTTGTTTTACAAAAATCATCATTGAATTTCTTCAAACAAGTGCTAACATACAAAGAAGAACCATCAGAAAAATTGATTGAAATTGGGTTAAATATGGTTTGTGAGTATATGTTGGCATATTGAAATTTAATTGTGGAATTTGTAAGCATGTATCGATCTTGTTTTACTTAGCTTCGTCTATAATTAATATAACAATAAAATATTTTATATTAAATATATGATTTGTTATGGGGTATAAAACTTGCAAGAAACAAAGTATGGAACTGCGCCAACAGATGAAATTTTGAAAGATGGCATGATATATGGTTTTGAAAGAATGTGTATAGTTTATGAGTCAATTGTTGCTATGGTAAGTCATTTTTATTTTCGATTTACATTGATGTATATTATTTAATATTGCAATTTTCATTATTCTCACCAATCTATATACACTCATTTCAGTTTATTTTTATGTTTGTAGATAGAAGGCGAAGAAGAAGAAAACAATCATCGCCGTGAACACAAAATTAGTGAAAATAATCCAAGTCATGGAAGTAGCTCTAGCAGTGACAGCAATTCAAGCGAAGAATTATGATCAATATGTTTGGATATCAAAGCAAGGCGTTTTATTTTTTGAAATATGTTTGTGAAATCAGACATTTTGTTTAATGTAATGGACATAGTGTCCCAATTGAAAGACAAAGGGATATGAATATTAACTGTCCCATTTTGTATAATAAAGACTTTCTTATTCATATATATTATATATATAATCATAAAATATGTTATAATTTATTCTATTGTGTTCACCATTGTCGCTATTGCATTCTCCATTGTCATTCTCAAATCCGCTAATAAAAATTTAATTCATATGAATACTGTTATAGGATATAGATGTGTCTACTTTTGATGAATAATGAATTTTAGAACCCACAATAATTCTGGTATGACATAACAAATTAATCCAAACATCACATTCAAATTCATTAATAAAAATGTAATTAATATGAGTATTGTTATAATATGTGTCGGATTTTGATGAATAATGAATTTAAAACAATCAAAATAATTGGATTGTCACAGGTCGATGTTTCTAAAAAAAGAAAAAGAAAATCGGTGCGTGTTAGTAACTGTAAACCGATGTGTTTATGTGCCTATACGCACCGGTGCGTTTATGATCTATGGGCACCGCACAAATACCGATACCAATTATAAATATTGATGCATTTGTGTAATACTGCGTATCGAGGCATTTATGTATCTATAAGCACTGGTGCATTTATACAATCCATGTGTACTGCATGAATACCGATACTAATTATAAATCTCGGTGCCTTTCTGTGATATGGCGCATTGGTGCATCATAAAGGTAAATGCATCGGTGCATTGATACTACCTATTGGCACCTCTCAAATCCCAAGACCAATTAGAATGCCCCCATGCATTGTATCACCAACACTACGCCCAGTGTTGTTTTATACCTTAACGGCCCGGTGAATCTCCTTAGACTGCCATGGGGCATCGTGTACATGTACGCATCGGTGTGTTAAAGCCAGAGTAGCGCACTGATGAAAAAACATCTGTAATAACCTCCGGCCACCTATTTTTTTTAGTTGTGTTGAATTTCCGTTAAAAGCTTCGCCAAAACCTCCGTTCCCAGAAACGGATGTGGTAGCATATGTTTTTTTGACATTTTTGGCAAATTTTATAACACTAAAAACCTCCTTTATAACCTCCTCTAGAGGGGCTTTTCCTTGTAGTGTAAATTTAATTTCGAAAGATGTTCATTCAATTTGTACGAGGCTCATGATGATTGTTTTAATCTATAAAAGGATTTGATGAATTACATATTTTATACTCATTTCCCTTCACAATAAATTCTTATGATTGAGACATAAAAACATTTTATTTTATGTCTCCATTCAAGAAAGTAGTTTTTACATCCAAATTTTGATAGACTTTCCATCCATTATGAGATGAAAAGGAAAAGATATTCCAGATCATAGCCCTTTTTTCCATGGGGAAAAAGTCTCCTCATAATTAACTCTTTATTTATATGAAAATAATTTTTCCATGAACCTTGCTTTTTGCTTGTCAAGTGAGACATCTAATTTATACTTGTTCTTGAAGACCCACTTGTAGCCAATTATTTTGGTTCCAAATGGAGGTTCCACCAGCTTTCAGGTTCCATTATTTATGAGAGAATCATATTATTTACACATTGGTTCTTTCAATTTATAATACACTTCTTTAAAGGAATATGGTTCAAAATTAGCAGGCAAATTTAATTCACAATAATAAGAAACATCCATATCAACGGTTGAATCAGAATCATCTACATTACCTCCATTTTGTCTAGTGGAACTTCTAGTTCTTGTATTTCCAACCTCATAAGGATGAACACTTTCAAGTGTCTTAGAGAGCCATTTTGGAAGATCTTATTCAGATGAAATAGGTTGTTTTAATGAATAAGATGGGGCTACATCAATATTTATCCTTACAATCCTCTCAATCACATCACTCAAACTGTTTTACTAATCTGAAGAAGTGGTTGGAACTTCATGAAGGGGAGTTATTGCTTCAGAAGGATATTCCACATATTTATCCAGGATAGAGATCCCCCCTTCAAGATGTGGAATCTCATTATAAAATTCATGAATTTTTTTTTCATGACTAAATGTTTCCAAACAATCAAGTTATCACTCAACAACATTGTCAGTCTTGGAAGATTCAAGAAAAAGTGCATCTATAGATAGTTTTAAGTTCTTATTTACCTCATTATAGAGACAATCTGCTTTGGAGGTATTTAAATACCCCAATAATATATAGTTTCGGCTCCTTTAACCAAGTTTTTTTTTTCTTTAGGAATTAAGGCATAACAGGTGGAACCAAAAATCTTGAGATGCCTTAACAAGGGAATATGACCATACCGGATTTCATAAGGAGTCTTGTTTCTAAGAGCATGAGATGGACATTAGTTTTAATATATAAGACACATATAATTGCATCATCCCAGAACATCAACTTTAGATTTTTGAAAAACATCATTGAACAAACCATATATAACATTGTCATGTTCATTATTTCAACTACACCATTATGTTGAGGATTAAATTCCATATTTTTTTGTTGTTTATTACCATTTTGGTGATCCATTAGCAATATGAATCGAGCCAATATGAGATTGTGCATCATTCTCAACCCATGCGTGAAATTTTTTCAAAGTTTCAAAAGCTTCATATTTTCTCTTCAACAAATATAGCCAACACATTCTAGTGTAGCCATAAATGAAAGTCATCATATATTTATTTTTTTTTGTATAAGGAACATGTATAAGGTCACACAAATCGGAATGAATCAATTCAATATTTCTATATGCTCTAGAAACAGAATCATGAATGGTTTTCTGCTACTTTTATTAGGATACAAGAATGACATTACTTTAGTTTCCTTGGAATTGCTGGCAAACTAATAAAGCCATTTCTTTTCAATAAATGAAGATTATCATAATTAAAATGCCCAAATCTTGCATGCCATAAAATAATGAATGTAAATGTACCTTTATTATACTAGGAACTATATGAACATTTCTATGCATGAGAAGATGTTTCGAGCAACTTCAAGAATCTTTCTTCCTCTTTTACAGACGAGACAAGTGTGTTTTATGTTCGTTTCTCACCTCAAATTTTCCATCAAATATGTGGACGAATTTTCCTTATTGACGAATGTGAATTTTCTCCATAGATATGGGAGGTCGAGAACATTATGTAGAATAGAGCCATGGAGTCCAAGAAGTTTGAGCCTGATGGTACTAAGTCTAGATGGCTTAAGTCTTGATTTTTCTGCAAACTATATTTCTCCATCTAAATTGTCCCTAAATTCTTCAACAAAATCTTTCTTAAAGGTCACGTCGCATGTTTCACATGTATCAAATAGCCATGTATCTTTCGAAGAAGAAAATGAAGAATGAAATAAATCTTCAATTACTCTAATATTGCAATGTTCCACAATATAATGAGCATATTTAGGTGTTGTGCCTTTTCTTGGATCTAGTGTTTTTCCTTTCTCTTCATTTATTTCTTTTTGGACTCCATCCTAAGATATTTTTCATGTGGATGCATCATGTATATTTATGTTTTATAGAATACAATGGAGATAATATTTTCCTCCTTGATAATGTTTACCCCTTGCCTCTATTACTATTCTTTCCATGACTTCTTCTTCCACCTCTTCCTTTGTGTTGACACCTAATCCTATGGGATGGGTGTGGATATGTAATTCTGTATAATAAATAATTGTAGGAAATAAGGAAGGCCAAGAGTCATTGGGAGATGAATCCCAATAGCCTCACCTCCATGTATAAATACATATGCATTCTTCAGCTAATACACATTCTAATTTGAGGAGTTACCTCCTGGTTTGACATGGTATCAGAGCCAGTCCCACTATTGGCATTTCTGCCTGTGGTGTAACTCTCTCTCCTTTGCTCAGTCAATTTTTAATAATAGTTTTTGCTCCTCCTACTTATTTCTATACTGTTATTCTGCATTTTTTTATCTCTGCATAGCTCTGACATTTGCAGCTCCTGCAGCTCCTGAAGATTCTGCAATCCTGCAGTTCCTGGAACACTGCAAATTGCAGCCCCCCTCTATAGTCCTGCAAATATCCCATTCCAAAATTTTTGTTTGGCCTTTTGGCCTCCTCCATTCTCCATACCTATCGTCTCACCCATTTCCCCTGCCTACTATCTCCCTAAACAACGCTCCCTTCCCTCGCTCATACCCTCTGCAACTCACGCTCGGCTCTGCTATCCTGCACACACTCTGCCTGCGCATACCCTATCTCCATATCTACCCTATCCCTGCTACATCCTACGCACCCTTCCCTCCACGCTGTTCTAACTTCATTACACTGTCTGACTGTCATACCATTTATCGATTTATATATACCTGTGATATCTCGCTCCCTCTCCTGCGCATATATACATGTGATATATCGCTCCCTCCCCGCCCTTGTTAATACGCCCTCCACGTATATACAGTCCGCCTTTCATATGTTATATAATTGTCATACCATTTATCAATTTATATATACCTGTGAACGCTGCCCTGTCAACATTTATACGCTGTCACATATATGGTAATACCGCTCAGGTTCCGTTGCTGCATATATGGTAATACCACTCCATAATTCCGCCAACCTCCACGCAGTTCGTATTACCTGCCCCTATCAGTCCTTCATATCATATTACATTCATAAAACCACACATACGCTGTCTATTGTATATATTTAATACGTTGTCAACGCTGCCTATCCAACGCTACAGTTGACTGTGTTATTATAATACCGCCCTCCTCCAGTGCTATCACATAATATTCCACCTTTTAATTCCGCCCCCTCCCATCTTTTAATACCATTCCAAATTTCATAATTATGCCCCTCCACCACCTTATAATACTACCCCATTTATCAACAATACCACCCCTTCCACCATTTTTTCATATAAATTTTTTCTCCAAAAAAAAATAAAAAATATACATATATTTTTTTGTGCAGAATTCAGTATTTGCAGCAAAGAGTTTGTGTCCTTTTAAATTCAGTCTATTTTCCAGCAAAGATTTTTTGTCCCCTTTAATTGAGAAAATTTCCAGAGTTGAAATTTTTCTAGCAGAATTTTTTCCTCTTCAAAAGAATTTTTTCCAGCAAACTAATGCATTCTCTCATCTCTATTGTTGGGGTGGTTCTCTCCAGAAAAGAGAACTATCTTGAATGGTCTCGAAAGATTAAACACACACTCATTTTTAATGAGTTGTGGAGAGGAATCTGTGAAGGATAAGAAGGAATTCCACCAGCAAAGCCCACTTCAGACAAAGAGCTCGCCATTTGGGAAAACAAGAACTGCAAGGCTTATGCCTTGATTGCAGCTTCCGTAAATGAAGAGGTGAGTCGCCACATTTCATCATTCTCAAGTGCCTATGATTCCTTGAGCAAGCTAAAAGAACTCTATGACTCCTATTCAGAATTAGAAAATGTTCAATTGATGATTAAGTTGTTCAGTCTTGAAATGAAGAATGATGATCCCCTTTCCTTAGCTTCATAAGTTAGATCGATCATGCATGATATTGATAGCACTGGTGTAAAAATGGACATACATCTCGTAGCATATGTTAAGGCATTATATCCGACTTACTCACATTATCTTGAGTCTTTGCAAGCAAGTGGGAACCTTGAGCATATCACCTTTGATACACTTGAGAAAAAGTTTCCAAAAAGAGAGAAAGCTTTTGGGAAGATGACAGTCCCTTCAACTTCCGAAGAGGCTGCATACATGGCACACAGAGAAAAGAGTCATGCTCCAGATTCATCCAGAGGAAGAGGTGGCAGAAGAGGAAGAGGAAGAAGAAACTTCACAGAAAGGGGGGCCAGACAATCTGACAAATCCAATCTTCATTTCACACGTTGCAATAGAGATGGACATGATGCATCCAAATGCAGAACACCTTGGGAGAAAATTGAGCAGCAAAGAAATCAAGACAAAGGTAAAAATAATGACAAAGACAAAGGTAAAGCACCTGAATCTGCTCATTATGTTCTAGCACATTGTAAAAATAGAGTAACTGAAGACTTGTTTGATGTTTCATTTACTTCATGGAGAGATGATTGGTTGCTAGATTCAGGAGCAACATGTCACATGAAATTTAGAAAAGATTTTTTTGAAGAATTCACTGACAAAGTTGATGGAGCAGTATATTTCGCAGATAAATCCAAACTCAAGCCATCAGGGCTTGGCACAATCAGGCTTAAACTGTCTGGTCTTCCAGATCATATCCTACATGAGGTCCTATACCTCCCTGACTTGAGGAGAAACTTGTTGTCCTTGGTCGAAATCCACCAGCAAGGACACTTCATTCACTTGTTTGATGGCAAGGAAGAGGTCAGAAAAGCATCAGATCACTCACTTGTCATGGAGGGAATAGAAGAAAGGAGACTCTTGAAGCTGAAAGGTTCATCTGCTCATGCTCAAGACTTTGCATTCAATTCACATCATGATGAAGGTACATTCCCATCAAGTCTTTTATGGCATGCTAGATTTGGACACTTAAAATATGAAAGCCTTCGTTTGTTGAAGAAAAATGGTGTTAATGGACTGCCTACAATTCCTAGAAAACCTAAGGAATGTGATGCTTGTATTCTAGGAAAGCATAGTAAACAGCCATTTCATGATTCACACTCCAAAGCACATAGAAAACTTGAGCTTGTTCATTCAGATTTATGTGGCCCTATGCCTATTGCTTCTGAAAATGGAAATAAATACATGATGACATTTATTGATGACTACACCAGAATGTGTTGGATTTACTTATTGAATAATAAGTTTGATGCTTTTCAAACTTTCAAGAATTTTCATGCATGGATTGAAAATGATGCACAAACACATATTGGCTCTATACGTACTGATAATGGAAAAGAATACACTTCAAACGAATTTGAAAATTATCTTCATCAACATGGAATCAAACATCAAACAATTGTTCCATATAATCCCCAACAGAACGGTGTAGCTGAAAGAATGAACAGAACTATTTTAAATATGGTCCACTCCATGTTATTTTTCAAGAATGTGAAATTGATGTTTTGGGCTGATGCAGTTATATGTGTTGTTTACATAAAGAATAGGTGTCCTTCAAGTTCAATTAGAAACAAAACTCCTTTTGAAATGTGGCATGGCCACATTCCTTCGGTAAAGCATTTCAGGGTCTTTGGGTCCACCTGTTATGCCTTGATACCTAAGGGTCAAAGGAACAAACTTGGTGCTAGAAGTCGAAAATGTATCTTCTTGGGGTACTCTAATACCTCCAAAGTATATCGTCTCTATGATGAAGCAAATAAGAAGTTTGTAATAGCAAGAGATGTCATATTTCTTGAATCTTCCAAGAGTGACAAGGTTGTTAAGTAGCAACTTCATCGCCTGGATAGATTCACACATGAAAATTCCTTCCAAGAATTTGATAATGTGATTCCACATCTTGAAGGGGGGATTCCAATATTGAATCAAACTTTGGAATCATGTCCTGAAGCACTCTCTCCCCCACATGAAGAAACAACCATGGATGACACATTGGATGATGTGATTGACAGAATTGGGAGATTGAATCTTGAATCAATCCCAACTCAGTCAAATGACCAGCCTGGGCCATCTCAGAAAGGTCCTCCCAAATGGGTGACAAAGACACTGGAGAATGTTCATCCTGATGAGGTTGGAAAAACAGGAACAAGAAGTTCCACTCAACAAATCGAAGGTGATGTAGATAATTCTGATTCTCCTGTTGATATGGATATTGCTTATAGCTATGAATTGAGTTTGTCTACAGATCATGAACCAACTTCCTTCAAAGAAGCCACTTCTCATGATGAATGGAAAGAAGCGATGCAGAAGGAGTATGATGCCTTGATAAATAATGGCACTTGGAAGCTGGTTGATCCGCCTTTGGGAACGAAACCAATTGGCTATAAGTGGGTCTACAAGAACAAGTACAAAGCAGACGGCTCACTTGACAAGCACAAGGCCAGGCTTGTGGCAAAAGGTTTTGCACAAAAAGAAGGAATCGATTATGAAGAAACTTTTTCTCCCACAGCAAAATGGACCACCATCCGGACTCTCTTTGCCCTAGCAGCTCAGAATGGATGGAAATTCCATCAGATGGATGTAAAAACAACCTTCTTGAATGGAGATCTAAAGGAGAAATTTTATATGTCCCAGCCAGAAGGATTTGTGGTAAAGGGTCAAGAACACAAAGTTTGCAAACTTGTAAAATCCTTGTATGGCCTCAAGCAAGCACCACAAGCCTGGTATGAGAAATTAACCGAGCATCTTCTGAAACTTGACTTCAAACATTTTGATCTTGATGATGCAACTTTGTTTGTTAAGAAAGTTGGAAAAACAGTTATATATCTTGTGGTATATGTAGATGATCTTTTGATAACAGGGAATAATGAGAGCTATATTGCATCCATGAAGAAAGAATTGAAGAAAGGTTTTGAAATGACTGATTTGGGTCATGTTCATTACTATCTGAGTATTGAAGTAATTCAACATCCTAAATTTATATTTCTTTCTCAAAAGAAGTACATTCCAGATCTCTTGAACAAGTTTTGCATGGACGAATTTAATCCCTTAACTACTCCAATGGAACAGAACTTGAAGCTCACATCTATTGAAGGGAAGGAATTTGAGGATGCAACTAAGTACAGACAACTTGTAGGAAGTCTTATCTACCTGACCACCACCAGACCTGACATTTCATTTGATGTTGGAATCGTCTCAAGGTTCATGCAAAAACCTTGTGAAGGACATTGGTCTGCTACAAAAAGAGTGTTAAGGTACTTGAAGGGGACTCAAGACTTTGGACTCAAATATACACAGGTAGGAGACTTCAGCTTGATCGGATACTCTGATTCAGACTTTGATGGTGACAAAGAAACCGGGGTGTCTACTACAGGTTACACCATGAGTCTTGGATCAGGAGCTGTCTCATGGAGATCACGCAAATAGTCAGTTCCAGCAGATTCCACGACCGAGGTAGAATATGTGGTAGCAGCTGAAGCAACAAAGAAAATTGTGTGGCTCCGGAAGATCCTGGAAGATTTACAGATGAAACAAATGCACTCCACACCACTCATGATCGACAACACTTCTGCAATAAAGTTGGCCAAGAACCCAAAGTTCCATGATCGAACAAAGCACATCAATACAAAATACCATCTAATTTGACATCATGTTCAGGCCAAAACCATCCATCTACATCATTGTTCCACAAATGAGCAGACTGTTAATATATTCACCAAAGCACTTGGAAGAGAAAAGTTTTAAAAGTTCAGATCGATGCTTGGGCTCACCAACATCCCTTCAGATTAAAGGGGGGAATGTTGACACCTAATCCTATGGGATGGGTGTGGATATGTAATTTTGTATAATAAATAATAGTAGGAAATAAGGAAGGCCAAGAGTCATTGGGAGATGAATCCCAATAGCCTCACCTCCATGTATAAATACATATGCATTCTTCAACTAATACACATTCTGATTTGAGGAGTTACCTCCTGGTTTGACACTTTGCAAGAATCTTGTGTTTGATTCTTCTATTTTTTTGTAAGGCACACAACTTCTTTAGAAGACTGAGCAGTTGTCGTACTCTTTCCAAATTATTTCTCCCTTTATGCAAACTTATCCAAAAGAGTGTCAAAAAGAATATCCTTAAATTGGGCACTAGCTCGTTGCTGGAAACTATATCACTACTAAGAGGGGAGGGGGGTGAATCAGTAGTGTGAGCACTTATATTTTTTTTCTCCTATTAGTTATACTTTAACCTGGAATAGACAACACAATGGACACAACTACGTCTAGTGGAAAACTCTTCCCCAGGAAAAAAACCACCCTACTGTTGTTGCACTACTCAATTATATTATTAATATCCTGAAAAAATTGTACATGGATTAGCTTACACCCATAAGCTGGAAGAATCAACTTATTTCACAGTATGTTGACCATTTCAAACAAGAAAGTGTTTCTCTCTTGGATCTACATACTACCATCCACTGAAGTCCACCGTGATCAATAATCCTTTCCTAAATGCCTTTGGACTATCCAACTCCTATTGGATGGAGAAATTTCTTCCTTCTATTGAATCCACCAAGTCACTGTATACTCTGAAGTCTTTCAGCCTTCACTTCTTCCATGTGAGCCTCTTTTCATATATTTTCATACTGGACTCCCAATTTTCTCAACATGAACGTCACAACAACACCATCATTCTAAATCAAAAGCTCCAACTAAAACAGAAGAATAAAATTGGAGAAAATAATGTCCAAAATACTCCACCAAGTGCAACAATCTCATCAATCACTACTCCAATCCACACTTCAACACTTCACACATTGCATAAATATGATGGCTAAAACATATTTAAGTTATATGTTGCTACAACTACAAACTAATTCAGAAATTATGCATAATACAACTCACACAAGTTGCACACTCTTCTCCACTCTCACTCTCACTCAACACATCAAAGGAATCAACTCAATATTTTTTTTTTTTGTTATAGGCAAATTTATCTTCAATTATCTCCAAACCAATACCACGGCCAAATACCATGGTTATGTCAATACCTAGGACACTTGTACCATGGTAATCTCCAAATCAATACCACAGGTAAATACCATAGTTATGCCAATACAACAGACACCTATACCATGGTAATCTCCAAGTCAATACCATTCCAATA
>JAXQQM020090444.1:0-36004 GCA_034641835.2 Pinus albicaulis
GAGTGGATATAAGTAAGAGATTATATAGACCTTGTTTCCTATTAGTAAGACTATTGGTAGAATAAAACATGCATCCTCTTATGATCTTGTATACATGTTCTTGCATGTTGTGCCAATACACACGCGTCTACCAGTTGGCCACTATATTCCATACACCAAAACATCAAAATTTTGAGGTGTCACCCTCTCTAGCTAACCACAATCACTCACCTTTATTAATGCATAGCTTATTTAGCTAGTATAGTAACCCATATTAGAAATGGTAGTCAACTATGTTGTCACCATTGTGCACATGAAAATGGCTCTGCAAATATTAATACACCTCCTTGAATTCCCCATCCTATGAATATGACCCTTTGTATGCATCACGGATGGATGGGTTGATGTGCATGAGATTTTCCAAAGTTGTGATATTTGATATCGACATCATTGACAGCATGTTGACCTACTTCTTATTATGGCCCCTATTATACTATATCACTAATAAAACTGATATAGAAAATCCATCCACCTCTAATGCCTAATGTATTATAGATTAGTATGGATTATAGGTACTACGCTAGCTCGCCATCTCTGTGGAATACTTTCTCTTTTCACATTAGGTGTTGTTTCTAGTTCTTCACAACGTGCATTGGGCCATAGAGCTCTTTGCTGTAAGTAAGTTTTTTTTTTTGTAAAGTTAAGCAGATTGTATTAGTTTTGTTGTAGAAAATTACATAGATGTCTGGGAGTCAATGTGACCTCCCGGATACATAGATGACATATTCGCTGAAGAATGAAGTCGCTTGGCCAGTAGAGCATTGCTTGTTGCTCAAAATGCTCTGGCGCGCCCAGAAAGTCCGGTTGGCACATAGCTGCACTGTCTGAAGGTGGTAATCGAGCATTCTGCATTGCGGATTTTCGTTTCAGAGACCAGTGTGATGGGATGCTGCGTGATTTGGCCCGATCCTGTGGGTTGTGTTCTTCCTTGGGCATGACTTGCTCATAATCAATCTGGCATTGATTGAGTTTGCCGCGGTTTCCTGGAACCAGGACCCCTTGTGGCCTAAGCTTGTGCTTGCAGATCCGCTTGTTGGATATCGTGGCATTTGGCTTTGAGATCTCCCACTTCCTGATCATGCCAGAGGTTGTGGTACTCTTCCAGATTGGAGTCGATCCCTTCATTTGCCAATGCGTCAGCTAGTTCGTTTGCTTTCCTTCGAACAGCTTGGAAGGTGATCCCTTTCATGGTGCAAAGTTGGCTTTGGAGATCTTTTAGTATTGCTGACAACCTCCAGCTTGGGGTTACTTTGTGCACCTGTGCGCCCATATGGAGTTTCCTGAACAGTCTTATTATTATCTCTGAATCGCCCTCCACTATTAGAGGTAGGAGCTTGTATCTGCCAGCCAGAGTGAGGCCTTGGAGGAGAGCGATGAGTTCTGCAGCGTTGTTGGTGTTCACTCCGAGATTGCCGTGATAGATAAGGTGAATTGCTCCTGTGTGATCCCGTACTGCTCCTCCATAGCCTGCCATGCCTGGGTTTTGTCTTGAAGCCCCATCGAAGTTAATTTTGAATGTGTTGGAGGGGGGCACAGTCCATTTGTCCTGCGTCGTTCCCGTTGAGGTCTGGTTCCTTCCAGCAGAGTTGGTCCTTGTTTGAAGATGAAGGATCTGTATTATTCTTGCCTCGTTTGGAGATGCGGTGCCCTCTGTCTTCTGTATGCCTTTGGCATTGACTGTTTCTGTGATGAGCAGTCAAACCTTCCTTATCAGCCTGTGAACTCCTGTGGCTGTGTTTTTGAATTTTCTTGCGTTGCGCTCTTTCCATAGGATCCAAACTAATGCACCCGGAACTAGATTCCAGGCACTGTTGACCAGGGGGTTGGAGGAGATGGAAGATCTCCATTGGCTTAGTGAAGTTTGGATGGAGTTTCTGTCTCTATCTGATTGTCTAAAAACCATGGCCATGTCATCCCACAGGGAGTAAGCTGTGGGGCAGGTATTGAGCAGGTGATTGAGCGTTTCCGCCCCATTCTCGCAGAGCATACATCGATAAGGGCCTTTTGCTGTAGGTAAGTTAGTTTAGGACCGTCACATGAAATAATTAATAAGGGTAGCATACAAGTATTCTTGCTTTCATCAAGAGTACTCACATAGCATACCCACTCATGCCTCCCTATTAAGGCAGGATGCAAGTTTGGTAATTATAGAACTCGGGATTGAGTGATATTGTCCATTGAATCCTCAAAGGTTGTCTACTAATATTTTCCCCACTTGAAATTGTTACCACTCATCATTATGGTGTGGTGTGTTGTAACAATGAAACTCCCAACCTTTAAACTTGTCACATTGAATGATTACAAATAAATAAATAAAATCAAAAAATTAATATTTCATTTGCTTCGCTTAGAATTACAATGTTACCAACAAAACATATTAATATTTGATACATAATATTTTATAAAATAGTTATATTATAGTTAAATATTATAAGCAATATTATTTTATAATTTATAGTATTATAATATAATATGATAAACTATTACTAAAAAAATAATAAATTGAATTTTGAAATTAAATGTGTAAATAACATTCTTCATATTAAGACATGATATATAGTATTTTAGAACATAATTCAATCAAAATTTATTATGTAATAATTCAGTTGTATAAGTAATTTTAATTTTAATTTTAATTGAGCTATTATAATTTATATTATTTTATTTTATATAATAGTTGTATTTTGTAACTCTATGATTTTTATTGAATTTTATAATTAAATATAACTATTAGCGATTCTAACCCATTCATATAAACATAATTCTGATCAATGTTTCCATTTATCCTAGTTATTTGAAATGTTACAATTCAATAAAATTATTAATAAATGTGAATATGTGACAAAAAGAAAATCTTAACGAATGTTAAAATGCAACATTATGGTTGATCAAAATATTATATGACATAACTATTAACATTTAAAAACAAACAAAATACATCCAAAATGAATGTTATAATAGATACAATAACCATATTAATCTTCCTATTGTTCTACAAATGATCAAATACAACGAATCATTTTTGGAAATAAAGTAAATTGTTTGTTAAATTAATTTAATTATATTTTTCAAATTTTTTTGCTAGTAAAGTTGATAACATTGAATTAGGGGTTTTATTGTATTGCTCTTAGTGGATTCCATCTACTACATATATGTAGATAATTTCACTTTAACTATTCATCTTGTATGTATCATTTTGTATTATAATATATATGATTTTTCATTTCATAAGGTTTTTGTTACAAAAGACATAAAGGAAAAGCCTCACGTGAGCTCCAAAAAATAGTCTAGTAGGACCATAATTACAAAGAAAGTGGTCACATAATTACAAAATATCTGACACTATATGCTCAAAAAATGTTGAGCATGATGTTGGAATTGATGTCGAACAAGCGAGGATGGCACGAGCAGGGTGTATCATGCTTAATATGATTCTTCTAGTTGTTTCAGTCTTGGATATAGAATCATCAATGTAGAAGGATATGTAAATAAGGTATAAACTATTATACATATGGTGTTTGGGGGTCCTAGTATTTGAAGGGATTTATACCTTAGGAAATCAGCTAAGACTCTCCTGGAAATGGAATAGTTGGAATGTGCTCTGAAAAATATTTCCAATGTTATGCTCACTAGGGAATAAATATATGTTTATAAGAGTTTAGGTTCCTTTATGCGTAAACTACAACCTCTAAGGTCTAGACTACACCATAATGCAAGGTAGAGGAAAGCATCGACATTTGTAAGTGTTATCTTGGGAACACAGAAGAGTCATGACACCATTTAATCTTCAATATAAATTGAAACTATGGTATATTATGGATGGTTACTAAGAAAATCTATAATAGATTAATAGTATTTCTAGCCAACTCTATGTATCTCAACTTCACAGAATTCCACGTAAGGATTTAAATGGGAATTATTTATCCTTTTTTTTTCTCTACGAATTTCACAAAACACAAGAAAGAAAAAAAATCATCATAAGCAGAAGGGCATCCTTTTCCCTATCATCTACTATTTTTTCAATTTTTATTCTACCTATTTAGTGAAGAGTTACTAAATTTTTTGAAAATTTTATTTCATGTTACTTATACTAGTTTGAGTGTACAACTGTTGCATGAAGTATGGAGATAAATCCTTTTGAATTGTACAAGAAAATAGGAGTAAATTAATATCTTTTAGGAGATAATTTCCTAATGAGCTGTGCAAGGAAATAGGAGGCTATATGAGAAAATAATTGGCAAATTCATTTCCAGAGTTTCTCATTCAACAGAGAGAAAAATTGTCTTTTGTAGTTTGTGCTCAGAGCTAGAGAAGGAAGTTGTAATAGATTCTCTATTACATTTATTAATGGAAAGAGGCTTGAAAAGATTTTCCAAGTTGGGTTCCCTTAGAAATGACTATGTACATTTGGTTTTTCTTATTGCATGTCTACGTATTTTTTTCTAAACTATGATTTCCATTCCGCAGATCAGTACAGTAGAATTATATTTGATGTCTTTTACTTACAATTCTTGATCAATTGCAATTGTTGTCAAATTTCTAGTTATAGTAAGTATTGATGAGAATACCAATGCCTAAAATCTATTGAATGTGTAATTCCTTACACACAATTTTCGTAGTGTAGGTCAAATATGTGATAAAGTAAATAATTTGAATTTTTGATCTCAATACTATGAGATATGAAAAGAAGAGAATCGGAACTTGTGGGAAAGGAATTCATCACTCACAACAACGTATATTTTATTGGTGATTCAAGAGTAAGTTTCTATTTGAGTAAAAGAAATTAAACTTCTGTATGCAATAGAAGACTTTGTCACATAAAATTTGGCAATGTAATAAATATTAACAAAGTTGAAGTAGTCGTAGGATTGAAAAGACTGTGAAATCCTGATAGCTCAATTTCCAAGTCAGGTTGTTTTGGAAAGAAGACAAGGAATGAATTCAAGACAAAGGAATTCTCAACCTCTAATTTACCTTTGGATCTAGTTCAGAGTGACATTTATGGCCCTATAATGGAAAATTGATGCAAGAGCATGAGGTTCGAGGGAAAAATTACTTCATTTTTATTCCAAAAATACAAAAAAGGTTTAGAAGAAAAGGAGTGGGTTCCTTTAGCTAGGAATTACAATTTTTAGTAGATAGGATTTGAACTATTCCTTACGGATTTTAATTTCTAGTAATTATTTCGATGTATTTAGTTTAGTTGAGGATTTTAGGGAGAATATTGTGAAATAGGATTTTATCTAAAATTGGGAAGAACCGATTCTTTGAATCAGATCTAAATGATATTGTGAACATTATATATTTGTAAGTTAAAAAATTAATCGAAGAGGAGGATTGGATGTAAAATTTATAGTATAGAAGAATATTGCAAATCCTCTATACTATATGAATATACGCATAATTGTCAAATTACTGGATGTTCATTTTCTTTCAAATGTTTTTGAGTTTATTGATTCTAGTTTGGATTCGGATTTAATTGAGTTCTCCATGGAATAAATTACATTGAATGTAACATTATCTGGTTCATATATAACGTTAAAAGTATGTGTTATAGACCTTGCATCGAAATCCCAAAACCTTTCGCTGGAAGTTTTACTAATTGAAATAAATAGAACCTACTATTCGTTGGATTTGCTTGTAGTGTTAAATCTGGTGGCACTAATAAAGTTGGGATCACTAGAGTAGTATGAAATCTAGCGGAGTTTAAAAAATGAGATCACTGTAATGTGTAAGAAATCAAGAGGAGCGACAACTATCTGATCTTTGATCGATGATTATCGCAATTAAAGTTGCAAGGGCTTTAATACTTCTGTTGGATGCGATATTTTATAAACTTGATTTCATAATTCAAGTTGACCGGCAAAAATTCTTGTTATCTAACATCCTTTGCATTAGGTTCTTTGATCCAACGATTATCACATATTTAGATTTTTAAGGTTTAAATAGAAATTTGGATGCGATATTTTCATAAACTCCAATTTAATTATCTTTAGCTTCTGGTGTTTAACATAAAGGTTTTTATAAGGGTTGTTTCATTGCCATAACTATAAGAAGAGAATTACGATGGTTGTTTCCACTATTGCAGCACTTCTTTTAATTGTGATTCCATAGTTTATGAAAATGTTATGAATCAGGTATTTAAATGAAATTTGGATTTTGTGTAAAAAAGTGGAGTTTGATGACAGATACTCATCAAGAAAATAAAGGAGAAGTTCCACTTGAACTCGAAGACATAGTTTCGAGATTTGAGAGCTTATCATTAACACCTACATCCATACCACAATTACTAGTATCAGAGCAGCCTTTAGACACTGAGTTAGATCTCATAGATCAGGAAAGGAAATCCAACATGACTTACAAAGTTGGAAGAGAAGGTGGTCCAGGTCGAAGAAGAGGAAGACTAGTTACAAATGCTAAAGTGATGGAGGTTATGCAACATATGCAAGCTAGATTAGAAGCAATGGAAATGGGAAATCAAAGAGATGCATATGCTAGAGATGTCAGTGAGCCTGAAGTTGAATCTACAGAAGAAGGAGAACCTATAGAAGTTACTCCTGAAATGAGATTTTTTAAATCAGTGTTGGGATCCACATCTAAACCCAGACTTGAGGTTTCAGTTTTTACAGGAAGGTTAAATCCAGAGGAATTAATAGATTGGGTCAATGACATGGATAAGTTCTTTGATTAAGAAGAAATAGATAAAGGAAAAATAGTGAAATTCACTGTCACAAAATTGAAAGGACATGCAGCGCTTTCGTGGGATGGTGTGCAGAGAGAAAGAAGGATACTTGGTAAGCAGCCAATAAAGAATTGGAATAGGATGGTGGCAAAGTTGAGAGGTAATTTTTTGACAAGTGATTATCAACTCTCATTATTTAGACAAATCTAGAATCTTGGACAAAGATCAATGACAGTCAAAGAATACACAGAGGAATTTTACAAAGTGAGCATAAGAGCAAGACAAATCCAAGATATAACAAAAAAGATTACAAGATATATAATGGTATCAGAATGGAGATACAAGACGAGCTAAGTCTCCTATCTCCTAAAATAGTGGAAGAGGCTTATCAAATGGCCTTGAAGGCTGAAGAAAAAATCATAAGGAAACAATCTGCCAGAAGTAGAGGTACTTTCCGAGGAAAAGGAAGTCAAGGTGGTAGAGTAAGATCTACAACACCTAGATAAGGAGCTAGAAGCAACTCAAGTCATCACACACCAACAGAAGGTGATGCAAGTGGAAGAAGGAGTTTTTATAGAGGAGGAGGAGGCAGAGGCAGAGGAAGAGAAACAAACTTTATAGGTGCAATAAGCTTGGACATAGAGCTTATGAATGTCTAGAGAATGTGGGAACAAATCATAGAAATGTAATTGTTGCTCAGAATGAAGAAGAAGAAGAAAAAATGCTAGAAGCACGAAAAGTGCCAGAAGCAGACAATATACCAGAGAAAGGAGAATCTTCGGTAGTTAACAAAGTTTTGTTGAAACGAGAAAAGGAAGTTGTTGAACCAGCACAGAGGAAAACTTTGTTTAAAGGTGTATGAAAAGTTCAAGTAAAATGCTTTCAAATGGTAGTTGGTAGTGGCAACATTGATAATTTGGTCTCTACAGAAGTGGTGGAGAAATTGAAATTGAAGACAAAGAAACATCCAAAACCATATAAGGTGTCATGGCTTTAGAAAGGACATCAGTTGTTAGTGAATGAACAGTGTGAAGTGGAATTCTAGTTGCGAAGCTACAAAAAAAAAATTATGTGTGATGTAATGCCTATGGATGCATGTCACATATTGCTGGGTAGACCTTGGCAGTATGACAGAGGAGCTATGCATGATGGGAAGAAGAACACATATAAGTTTTGTAAAGATGGTATCAATCATACATTATTGCTGATAGAAGAATAATATGCATAAAAAAGAATATTTGATCCGAAAGCTTTGTTACTGAGTGGAAAAGAATATTTGCAGCAGATTGAAGATGATGAGGTAAACTTTGCATTAATTTGAAAACCAAAGGTAGTAATTACTTCCACTAAAATTTCTGATTTACCAATTGAAATTCAAGAGATGTTGGAAAATTATTGTGATATCATTGTAGATGATTTTCGAAATGAATTAACACCTATTAGAAATATCAGCCATCATATAGATTTGATTCCAAATAAAGAAGAATACGGGATGATTCCCAGAGAAAATGAAGAAATCAGGAAGTAGGTATAGGAAGTTATAGATAAATAACTAATTAGAGAAAGTTTGAGTACTTGTGTAGTTCCAACAGTTTTGAGTCCAAAAAAAGATGGAGGCTAGAGAATGTGAACTAATTCAAGAGAAATCAACAAAATAAAAATCAAGTATAGATTTCCTTGACCCAGAATTGAATATTTGATGGATTATTTAAGTGGGGCAAGATATTTTACAAAATTGGATTTAAAGAGTGGCTATTATCAAATTAGGATAAAACAACCTTTAAAACAAATGGAGGATTGTATGAATGGATGGTAATGTTGTTTGGATTATCAAATGCTCCTGGTACATTTATGAGGCTTATGAATGATTTAATAAAGGAATTTATTGGTAAGTTTCTAATAGTATATCTGGATGATATATTAATTTACAACAAATGTAAAGAAAAACACATGAGAGATGTGAATTATGTCTTAAGGAAGTTGCATCAGGAAAAGTTGTTGGTAAATTTTAAAAAATGTTCATTCATGGAGGAAGAGTTGATATATTTAGGATTTTTTGTTTCTGTTGATGTATTGAAAATGGATCTAGAGAAGATAAAGGCAATCATAGAATGGCCTTCACCTAAGAGTGTTTCTAAGGTAAGTAGCTTCCATGGTCTTGCTAGTTTTTATATAAAATTCATAAGGAATTTTAGTAAGATTAATGCTCTTGTTATTTAAACCATAAAGAAGGACAAAGAACCACTTAAATGGACTGATGAAGTAGAGAAAAATTTCCATTTGTTGAAACAAAAGATAACAGAGAAGCCTATTTTAGTTTTTCCTGATTTTAACAAACATTTTCAAGTGAAATGTGATGCTAGTGGAAAATTTATGGGAGTTGTGTTAAGTTAGGAAGACAGACCTGTAGCTTATTTCATTGAAAAACTAAATGACACAAGAAGGAAATATTCTTCTTATCACAAGAAATTTTATGTAGTTGTGCAGTCATTAAAGAAATGGAGACATTACTTGATGTCTAAAGAGTTTGTGCTTTATTCAGACAATCATGCATTGCAATGCATTATACAGCAGCCAAAACTGAATGAGAAACATGCAAAATGGGTAGAGTATATTCAAAGTTTCAATTTTGTATTGAAACATATAATTGTCCATGCAAACAAAGTAGCAAATGCATTAAGTATAAAGAGCATTTTAGTTCAATAGTGTCAAATTCAAGTGTTGGGTTTTGATTTCCTTAAGGAATTTTATAAGACAAATTTGGATTTTAAAGAGGCATTTGAAGCATGCAGTAATCTTGTTTTGTTGGACAGAAGTAAGTGGGCATATTTTTTGGTTATGATGTTGTGGCTGCACAACTTTGTAACGACGCCTCAGTGCCCCTGTCCTTCAAACGCTGTCAATCATATCACCTGCTACCCGACTTTTCCTCTTCTCCTTTGATCTACACCAGGTCACTTAACTGAGTTTTTCTACCGTGTTCTGCCTATTTCTTCATAAAATGGTGCATAAACGCACAAGCCCAGACTTGATATCCTTTAGGTTTCATCTTGGAGCCACTTCACGTTTGTGCCAACAACGCACTTCTCATTTTGTCATATTTAACCTTTTCCTTAACACTTATCTTTTAAATCCTGCGATGTGTGATATGAAATCGGGTCCCACCTGGCATCGCACGTCACCCTTCGATGATTTTATCACTTACCTCCCGTGCATATCCTTTCAAACTTGTGATCTGCGGTTTGCTTTTTAATCTCCATCTTCTATCTCTTCGCTCCTGTTCTGCACTTTAATCCCGACCATCCCTTTTTCCCTTTGCTCCTCCTCCAAAACTCTTAAGTGTTTAAGGGAAATGTGCCCTTTCTCCACCTTTGAGAAATTAGTTTGTTTTCTCCACATTGTAACCCTCCTGAGCTTATTCGGTGTTTTGTTGTGTTGGTCCCTCCTAAGCTTGCGAATGAGCCCAAATCGACCTTGTTCGGTGTGCAATGTTCTGAACGTGAATGAGCCTGAATCAACCCACCTTCACATATCATTAAATAATGTTAATGTACCAATATATAAATCAAAATTATTTTATGAGAGAGAAAATTTTAGATTTTCTATCATATATGATTTTTTGGTGTTTTGACAAATATTTCAAAGGTAAATGAAAATTAGCCACAACAAAGGGATAGAAAAATTTAAAGCTCCCTAAAAAGTCAACTTCTATGTTTCAAGAATTAAAACTAACCATGGCGGCTTATTGGATGCCTACACCCAACGGTCCTAACCTGAACTATTAATTATCTTGCAGCCACTACGGGGAGATTTAATGAGTTCAATTATGGTTAGTTTTAAGGAGTCTTACTTTGCTTATGGTATGATAATTTTTGTGAGAAAGTATACAGTCACAATTCTTGTAGGATGTGGATATGCTATCATCCTTTACACTCCCTCCTATTTAAACTATGTTTTTATTGTTCCTTTGAAAGAGAAAAAGATGCGAGGATAATGGGCCGCTTACAATTTTTCCTATTAGACTAAATGTTGGAATAAAGGGAGATGGAAAACTATCAAAAGAGAGCATTCATATGCATGCCCAGGGTCACCAAGAGGTGAAAGGGCAGCAAAGATTACTTTCCTTCTTAGATAATTTCATCCTAGTCCCGGTTCCTAATGCAAATTTTTGAACTATAATTAATGCAACAACTAGGAAAAAACAAATGGAAACTAGCTAAACATGCATGAATATAGGCCACTTACTCCTTTCTAATTACCCATGTGTTTGGTGTCTATTCTCACTAATAAGCTCATTCATATATCATGGGTGGATTTTAGCCACTTATTTTCTTCCTAATTAAACTATGTGAATTTGTGATAATAAACTAAAAATTAAAACTATGAAAATAGATAAACTAAAGTGTAGCTAAGAAAATGTCGAAATAGTCAAGGGACACCAAAAAAAAGTGCTAGAAGATTTATTTTGGGTTTCTAGCCACTTTACACTTGCAAAAACTGAAGAAAAGTAATGAAAAAATGGTTCACTATTTTCCACACGGAATTTCTCTACACATGCCCGTAATCTCTGTGTATGTCAGGATTGAACACGCGGGGTTTTCCTACACACAAAAATTCTAAAACTCCTGAACTGAATCTCTTCAAAGAGGGTGAATGAAAGAAGATGAGGAGGACAGCTGGTCCTGCAACAATCCTGAGTAGAAAAGAGGCTTTGCAAAAGAACAACCACTTATCTTAAGAGGAAAAATAAGTGGAATCGCCAATCCTGTGTTGGTGTGTTTAGTGCACGAGTGTAATAAAACACTGGTGCTTGGTAGGAGTGATTTCTAACCTAAAATAAATAGTCACACGGAAAAAATGGTTGTTAGATGGTTAATGGAAACATACTAACATGTAGAAAAACTAGTTTATGGAACATAACATGCTATAAAAAAGAAGAGGAAACAAAACAACAATAAAATACAAACACAAACTCAATCCAGTCAAACAAGCTAATAATCTAAATGGAGAACTAATCCCCTCTTATTAGCCATTATTAGTAAATAAGCGGTCGAACGTTACACACTTGCAGTGAGTCCTTAGAGCTATTGAGCTCTAATACCCAATGCAAGGAGGGCTTTCCCCTTGAGCTAGTCTGCAGGCCTCTCTCTTCTCCTCGAACGAGTGATTGGATGTCAAAAACTTGGTGAAATTATCCTTAGAGTTTGAGGTGTTGGATGGCCAACAACTGAATACCTTCACTCTATTGTTGTTGGGACAACACATTACTAGTTTTCTCATGGGAAATTTGGCGAACATAACAATGTGTTCTACATTTGTTCTTCTCAAGGTGGAATTTTATAGGAAAAATTCAAATATTATTCCCTCTCTTGGTACAATTGTGGATAGTGACCCAAGAGTGGTGATTGAGTCCATTGTGTGCTCACTTGAGGTCTCAAGATGGCTCTAGGCATCTATCCTTGGGTGGCCTCAAGTGGAGAATCTTTTTCTTGAAGTGTGCAAAGTGGTCCCGAATAGTGACCCTCTGCCATACCCAAGACCGCACAAATTTTTGAGGGAAAGCCATGAAAAATTGCTCTAGTATCGAAGAAAAATGAACACAGAGCACACTTTGCATTTGTCTTCTATGCAAAATTTGATAAATTTTCCTCTTTACCTTAGATTATTTTAAATTTTCCAGGTTTTCTTATATTTCATAGCCCTTTAAATCCTTCTACTTGACATTTCATGATGTCTTTTTCTTGTCTAATTTTCCAGTGACAACAATAACATTCTCAAATGTTGGATCTCCATGTTATTTTTATAGACACAATTTAATGGAGGAATTGTTTAAGTATACGAGTGAAGTGATAATTAAATCTCAACATCAGAAAATATACTATGGCCATTCTCAAAATTCACAGAGGCTACACCATTACAAGAGTATAATGAAGTTGAGTATTTCACAGAGGCTGCATCATTGTTCCATGTGCGAAAGAGGAACAAAACTATCAAATGGAATTTGAAAAGGTTGGAAGGTAAGTAGATTTTTTGTGAGTGCTCTGGGTGTGAGTTGGTGTTATTGTGAGCATGTGTGTGCACATATGGAGAATTGAGTTTTGAGAGCTACTAATTGTATAGAATAGTTAAGTTCCTAGAGTAGAGAAGATGATGTAGTGAGGAGACCACTAAATATTGAGGTTTCCAAGAAGAGAGGAAGGATATGTAAGAGACAACCGAGTGGGTTTTTCTTGTTTTTTATGTAACAGGGGTTGTCCATTATTACTTATTCTAAAAATCATATGAAAAATACTACAATTGGCATCAGCAGGTTGCAGCCTACATTCATAAGAGGTCAGTGCCTCTTGGAATGTCATGGCTTGCTAATTTGAGGGGGTTTGGTGCATCCTTTGAGTGCATGCTTAAAAAAAAAATGATGTAACTCAATAGGAGCTTATATTACAAAATATTACCAAACATATTGGTGCCTTTTCGCTTTTGGGTTTCCACGTTAAATCCTTATGTCCATGTTTGTGTGTTTCTCATATTGATGGTGTGTGTGTATGTAAATGGTCTACTCTACATCTCATGTATTTAGTTGATAATGCTCACATGAATTGTTTCTAAATATAAGGAGTAAAAATAGTTGGACCTAAAAGTTGAAATTAGCGCTAATTACTGATTCACCCCTCCTCTTATGATCTTAATTATATTGTTAGTTATCGTTGTGCTAATATCAGTTTTAGATTTAAAATAAAAGTGCTTATGTTTGTTTCTTGTATAAGGGTTCATGGAAGTGCTTATGATTGATAAACAAACAAAATTGTGGATATTAAGTTGATTTCATGAACATAAAAGCATGGAAAATAAATGTTGAACAACAACATATAAACACATAGCAAATCCTGACAACCAAATCAATAACACATTGTCTTGATGAAGGAGTTGCTTCTTGTATAAGGGTTTATGGAAGTGCTTATGATTGATGAAAAAACAAAATTGTGGAGATTAAGTTGATTTCATGAACATAAAAGCATGGAAACTAATTGTTTAACAACAACATATAAACACATAGCAAATCCTAACAACCGAATCAATAACACATTGTCTTGATGAACAAGTTCACCCCTCCTGGGCTACATCTCCTTGGTCCAACTTCCATGGAATGGGCATTTGTATTAGCTTCAATTATAAAAAAATCATACTTAGGGTATCCTCTTTCCTCTACAACCTACTCCAATGGCTCCAAAACATCAAAATATACCAGGCATTACTCTTCGTGAACCAACATTGGTCGAAAATTGGCTCACATTAGGGGAATTTCGAGGTCTAAAATGGGCCTCCTAAGAAAACTGTACAACAAAAATAAACTTTATAAGAACTAATAGGATCAAATATGATGATTTCAACCATGGGGAATTATTCACCATTTTTTAAGTAAAAGGGTAAAAATATTAAAAAATAATAAAATAATAAAACTACCTTTTCAACTCGTATTTTCAACTTATCTCCCAAAATTTTAAGTCAAATTTTGAGTGAAAGTACTCGTTGGATCCAAAATTTAATTCCTCATCAAAGGAGTACCTATGTTGCATACTTTTGATGGAACCTACTACTCAAAAAATGAGAAATACACAAAAAACATGATTGCAATCACATTTTTCATGTATTTCCCATTTTTCATGTAGCACGACCCATCAAAGGTATGCAACATGGGTACTCATTGGACAAGAAATTAAATTGTGCATCAAACGAGTACTCCCGCTAGAAATTTGAGTAAAAACATTGGGAGATAAGTTGAAAAAGTAGTTTTTGTCTTTTTCCCTCTAAAATTTGATGATGTAATCAAATCTTATTTTATTATTTCCACTATTATTTTATAATTTCCTTAGGAGGCCCATTTTAGACCTAAAAATTACCCTAACAGTTATGGAAAAAATGAATTTCCTACTATTTCTCCTCCAAATCTGGAAAATATCCAACTAACCCTGCAAAATTTAGAAAACCTGCCTAAAAAGGTGCCTTCGCCAAGTTGACTGTCACTTTAATTATGGATTAACACATATTTAATGATGCCTTAGTTGGATAAGCACATCATTAACTATGTGTTATCCAAATGTGTTAAGCACGGATTAGATTTTTGTTAAACATGGTTTAGAAATTAATTATGCAAGCTTATGGTTCATAATTTATGCCAGTTGTTGTGCCCTTACACCAGGGTTTTAGCTTTGAGATCAGAGGGGAGGGGGATGGCCCTCATGGCTCACCCCCTCTGAACCTCCCTTATCGGCATCGATGCAATTCATATAAAGTTTGCAAGCCAAATGGGTTAAGACCCATCGGATGGAAGAACATTAAGGTGATGGTTTAGCATGAGGGTGGCTACAGGTTTGACCCCGACACCCACACCATTATTTTTGATACACCATGCAATTCTTAACCATACTCGAAACTTTGATCATAACTTTAATATATCCTCCCGCTAAGGTTAGATATTTTTCGCTATAAATAATGGCTCTCGCCATATGTAGAAGCCTCCTCCACTATGCAAATACCTCCACCAGATAACATAAGCATGTTCACTAGATATATATATATATATATATATATATATCCACCACATGTAGTTAACCTATCCATCCACTTAGTTTAGAGTCTTCAAGATAATAAAGTCTCTACCACATATAAATGTATCCACCATAATAAAATATGTCTGCCATCATTTGTGGATTAGACCTTAGTGAAATAGCATTATTTCAACCCAATAAAATATGTCTCACCATTACTATATTAATGAATGAATTCAGAGATATCCAAGGTTGGATGGGTCCACACTAGAGGGGGAAATTGGCTGACTATACATGCGCCACATCTCCAAGGTTGGACTACTTGAACCTAAAAAAAAATTCTCATTCAACCTTAGGATTAGATGTAACAAAATTTCACTTCCAAAGTTAACTACCGAATTTGAATGCGACAATTTTCCCATGCAATTGGGTTAAAATTGGATAATATTCCCTAGATATAGTTGGAGTACTGACTGGATTTCCATGTCATCAATCTGTCACTGTTCTACACAAATTTTACCTATTTAGGAAAACAGACAGTAAGTCCTAACTTCTTCATTCAGAGTCAGATTTTGATGAAATGAATTGCGATAGAATCCTGGCGACGAGCTCTACGCGGTTGTTCTGGTTTGGAGAATTTATTAGCACTTACATTTTTCAGCTAAATACTGAGCCTCTAATAATTCCTCCCCACTAGAAGCCTTTGGAGCCCAAAATATACTATCATTTGTTTAGCAGGTGAGGGTGGAAATCCCTCACCCTTTCAATCTCAATTCATTTGGCCTTGGAAATATTTTTCCGCTTGAGTCCCACTCTAGGGTATTCAGCATTCCCTCTCCTTGAATTTTTGTTTGTTTTGTCAAGTATGAGATCTTGTTGAATTTCATGAAAACATTATGGCTAGAAATAACTTATTGATGGAAGTTGAACAAGATCTCCTTGATCATCAATCAAAGGAGGCTCAAACAATCTCAAATTATCAACATTAATGACAGAATATATTTCCATATAAGGAGGCAAGTCTAGCTTAAATGCATTTCTACCAATCATTTCCAGAATTTTAAATGAACAATAACGGATTGGTTTAAGCTTTTTTCATTCCCCTTGGAATCTTTCTTTTATAATATATAACCAAACTTCATCTCCAGCCTGGAATTTATGATCAACGCGGTGTTTATCATGCCTTGCCTTGTAGCTACTTTGACTCTTTTCAAGATGTTCTTGCACTGTGTAAGGTACCAACTAAATTTTGTCAATGAACTTCCTTGCCTTATCTATGTCACTATGACCATCTATAGCGACATCTTTCTCAAATATGAAGTCCAAAGGGGATCTTGGCAAGTACCCAAGACATGCCTCAAATGGCGATGTGTTTGTGGAAGAATGATTTTCCCTGTTGTATGCACGTTGAATGTAATGTAACTGTTCATCCCACAACTTGGGATGTTTGTTGCAATAACATCTAAGAAGATGAATAATTGTCCTGTTAACCACTTCGGTCTGGGCATATTTTTGTGAATGAAAGGTTGTACTCTTCTTCAAGTTTGTGTCCATCATGTCCCATAATGTTTACCAAAAATTCCCAAAAAACCAGGAATCTCGATCACTTACAATAGAAGTAGGAATACCAAAATGAACCCATAAATTTTGAAAGAAAAGACAATTTGTTTGTTCAGCTGTAATTTATTTTTT
The DNA here is from genome assembly GCA_034641835.2 of Pinus albicaulis. NCBI lineage: Eukaryota > Viridiplantae > Streptophyta > Pinopsida > Pinales > Pinaceae > Pinus > Pinus albicaulis. The sequence goes on from JAXQQM020090444.1 coordinate 16,960, forward strand.
ACATGGCATCAAAAGACACATTTTCTGAACCTGTCTATAACAACATACAAGTAATCATGACCTTTCCTTGACATTGGAATACCTCCTACAAAATCCATTGAGATAATCTCCCAAGGATGTGAAGGAACCAGAAGTGGATTGTACAATGCAAGTTTCCTATTACTATGTGTACTTATTTCACACAAATAACATAATCTCATAAAACGAGGTACACTATCAATCATGCGTGGCCAATAAAAATACCTTTGGAGATTTGCTACCATCTTTCCTACACCGAAATGTCCAGCAATCAATGAAGTATGTGCCTCCCTTATGATATTGTTCCTTTCTCCCTGTGGTATACAAAACTTTCCCAAGTGATATGCCAAACTATTATGAACATGATAATCTAACTCTTCATTTTGGTTTCCTTGACTCAAGCTTTCATGCACATCTTGAAATCACTATCACATGCATATTTTTCAATGCAAATTTCATGCATAACTGAATTGTGCTTGAGTATAATAGATGAATTTACAATAGGACTAGAGGAGTTGTTATAGAAATCCCATCCATATGAAATGTCTTGATTGCTACAACTTTGACTGTGATCGTAAGTACTACAATGGCTGATGGTCAGTATGTATAATGGCCTCTTTCCCCATGAAATAATGCTTCCATTTATTTACACTTTGTACCAATGAATATAACTCTTTGTTATTGGTGGGATAGTTAGTCACAACTCCATTAAAAATTTCATAATGAAACAAAATAGGCTTACCATGCTGCATGAGAACTTCTCGCATGGCGTAATCACTTGCATCTCTTTGGATCTTAAATGGTTGTTTAAGATTTGGAACAGGCAATACCGGTGTTGAATTGATCATTTATTTCTAATTTTTTTTTTTTTTTTTACACCTGTCAATGCATGTAACAAAGCTCCAATGGAAGAAAAATTAGCAATGAATTTCCTCCAATATTGTGTTGCCCCAAGAAAGCTTCTCACCTCCGTAGCTGTATTGCAATTGGGCCAGTTCAGAATGAACTCTACTTTGGAAGGGTGTATCTTCAACTCACATCCTACAACAATGTGTCCCACATACACTAAATAAGTCTTGCCAAACTCACACTTCGACGTCTTTAAAAATAACTGTACCTTTTTCAAGACATCAACTACCTTGTTCACCTAAATGATGTGTTCATATCTTGATTTGATGAATATTAAAATATCATCCAAGTAAAAAATGACAAATTCATCTATAAATTGTCTTAGAACATCATTCATAACTCTCATGAATGTAGCTAGAGAATTGTTAGACTTAAGGGCATAAATAGCCACTCAAAAAATCCTTGTCTAGTTTTAAATGTAGTTCTCCAAATGTCCTCCTCGGCTATTCTAACTTTAAGTTTACTCCTAATAACAAAGCCCTCTTTCTAAACTCAAGGTTATACTCTTGAACTGTTTGGCCCTTGAGTTGCCTAAAGTTTTTCCAACTCATCATTGATTCTTACATATAGGAAAATGGATAAAACTCTATTTTAATTGAAGAAATAAATTCAACCCAAGAAATGGATATATTACCTTGTATTCGCATTTCCTCTTGAGTATTTGCTTCCCACCAGACTAGTTCTTCTCCTTCTATCCTCAATGAAATGAACTATATATTTATGTCTACTCTCGTAGATTCTGAATACTACAGTATACCTCAAATTGATAGATCCAATTGTCCAACTTTTCTGCATTTACCTCACCATTGTACATGGTAAGTTCAAACTTGATGTCCAATTTGAGTAATGGAGTTTTTCGTTTCGGGATTTTTGAATGAGTGTGGGTGGTTTTTGTGGTGGAAATGGAAGATGATGAGGATGAGGATGGGGGAGATGGAGGTGGCTTTCCTCCACTTCCCTTTGAACTCTCCTCTTCATCCTTATTATTATCTGAAGTTCCTTTTCCATGTGCAGGCTTAGAACCTTCCCCTGCAATTTTTGTAGTGAATGCATCAAACATGATTTTAACCATCCTCTTAATGTCATTGAACTCTCCCTTGACATCTTCCTCTTCTAAATTTCCTTCAGTCTCTCCAATATTTGACATTATGGATAAGGATTTAAGGTCAACTTCTAACGCTTGTACCCTTTCAATCAACTCAGCTTCTTGAGAAATTTGTAACTCTTCAATCCCAACTTATGGAGATAGAACTTGAGGTGTTTCAAATACAACTATGATTGGAACTCTAGGGTCCTAACCTCATGACTAGAAACCAATAGCTTCCCTTCTCCTCTTTGTAATGTCAGCCTTGTAATCATCACAAAATTTCAACTATTAAAACCCTTCTTCCACAATGTCAAGAAAAACAAGAAAATAACCTTTTCTCTGATACCATCTTGATCCGAATTTGATTTTTAGTTATTTTTGTGCTAATATCAATTTTAGATTTATACTAAAAGTGCTTATGTTTTCTTCTTGTACAAGGGTTTATGTAAGTGCTTATGATCAATCAAAAAAGAAACTTGTGGGGATTAATTTGATTTCATGAACATAAAAGCATGGAAACTAAATGATAAACAACATCATATAAACACACAGCAAACCATGACAACTGAATCAATAATACATTGTTTTGATGAAGGAGTTCACCAATCATGGGCCTTTATATTAGCTTAAATTGTGAGAAAATGTTGTTTAGAGTCTATTTTTTCCTCTGCAACCTACTCCAATGGATCCAAAACATCAAAATATACCAAGAATGACTCTTCCTGAGCCAAAATTGGTTGAAAATTGGTGCAATTATCGTAAAAACCAACTTTCCTACTATTTCTCATATAAATATTGAAAATATTGAGCTAACCCTGCTAATTTAGAAAACCTGCCTAAAAAGGTGTCCCTGCCAAATTGACCACCACTTTAATTACAAATTAATGCATAGTTAATGACGTCTTAGTTGGATAAGTGCGTCATGAACTACGCATTATCCAAACTTGTTAAGCACGGATTAGATTATCGTTAAAAATGGTTTAGAAATTAATTAAGAAGGTTTATGGTTCATAATTCCCGCTAGTTGTTGAGCCCTTGTGCCTCTATTTTACCATTGAGATCACATGGGAGGGGGCTACCCCACAGATTTGGCCCCTTGTGGACCCCCATCATTGGAATTGATGAAATTCAAATAAAAGTCACAAGCCATATGGGTTAAGACCCATTGCATGGAAGAATGGTAAGGCGATGGTTTAGTGTGGGGGTGGTTGTGCATTCGACCCTACGCCCCACACCATTATTTTTTATACACCATGAAATGCATAACCATAGTTGAAACATTGATCATAACATTAATATATCCTCCCGCCAAGGTTATATCTTGTCTGTTATATATATATATATCCACCACATGTAGTTAACCTGCCCATCCACTTAGTTTAGAGTCTGTCGACATAATAAAGTCTCTGCCACATATAAATCTATCCACCATAATAAAATCTGTCCTCCATAATGTATGGTTTAGACCTTAGGGAAATAAAATTATTTCAACCTAATAAAATATGTCTGAACATAACTATAGTAATGAATGATTTCAGAGACATCCAAGGTTGGATGGGTCCACACCAGAACAGATCACTCTAACCTATAAAAAAATCTCATTCAAACTTAGGATTAGATGTAAAAAAAAATCACTTCCAAAGTTCACTAACGAATCTGACTGCAATACTTGTTACAGTGTCATTGGGCTAAAATTGGAGAATATTCCCTAATATACTTGGAGTGCTAACTGCACTGCCATGTCATCAGTCTGTCAATGTTCTGCACAAGTTTTACCTGTTTGGGAAAACAGACAACAGGTCACAAATTATTCATTCAGATTTGGATTTTGACGAAACGAATTGTGCCAGAATCCTAGCGATGTGATATATGTGGTCGTTCTAGTTTGGATTTTTTTGAACGCTTTCATATTTTAGATAAATACTGAGTCTCTCATCATCTTAGTAGATCCTTAGACCAACAAAAAATTGTAGCCCAAAATATGAGGTCATGCACATCCTGATTTTGTAGTACATATCATATTAGAGTGGCCAAAAATATTCAAGAAAAACTCACTTAATGTAAATTCCATGCTGAGTATGTCAAAATATAATGGATGGGGAAATATCCAATATCTATATGTACATCCCTTGGTGGTATTATTCTTGTTTCCTCGAATTTCTAGAATATATAAGTACTCCTTATGTTGGTCATATTTTATTATTTCCATCAACGAGTCCTTATTGAAACTTCATTAAATTATAAAGATTAATATTCGAAAAAAATATTTAACATTAGAAATGAAGAAAGAAAGGGCCTGAATTTTAATGTGATATATAAAGTTTTTTTTTAATAACATTTAATTTTAATCTCCATTTATTTTAGTGATATAAAAAAATTAGAGAACTAAAAATTTTAGTATTAAAAAGATACATTTACCTTGGTAATCATGTAATCTAGTTATTCATTATTAGATATATATTACCACAATTTTATTATTTACATTTTAATTAGTAAATATTATTATTTGTATTTATCATCATCATATTCTTAACTTGATTTTAAAACTAATTATAATCATTTAACATTTTGATGTAGCTGTTGTTTATTTATTTTTTCTAAGTAAATCTATTTCTATTTATATACTATAAAAATACAATGAGGCACATGCCTCAGCAGTGCAATCCCAAGAACTAGGCATTAATCCTCAAAAATGCATAATATCGGACTGCCCATATGCGGGAAACCAGTCCTAGAGAGAATTTTTTTGCTGCCCACGCAGGGGAAACTAGCATGTTGAGAAAAGGACATATATCATTTTTCATAATCAAAATAACACTACTATTTAGGAAGGAAAAAATGGACCCAAACAAAATATGATCCAAAACCAAAAACCAGCTAAGACTATTGTGTTTACTTGTCATTGGACAAAGAGGGAGGCTCCTCCACAATTAAACACCTGTAAGCATCACTACAATCAGTTGCTGCTGTAGGATTCGCAAAGTGGAGTCGTCCTTAGCAACAGTTGAGACGCGAGCCATGGGATCTTTTCCTTGTTGATTTTCGCTGATCTCCTCCTTGTGAGTTCCTTTGCTACTGGAGGCCCCATTCTGTGAGACAGTAGGAACTCCAATCATAGGCACAGGTGAAGAAAGAGCTTCAGAGAATGAAGGAGCCAAGGTCAAATATAGGCAGCAATGCAGGCTTTAAGAGAAGTGAGCACCTGGAGTAAGCTCAATTCAGTAAAGGAGGGAGCAGCGCTTCCCAGTATTCATGCAAGAGCTTGGCTCTGTGATACTAGAGGGGCATCTTCAAGCCCTCAGAATAGGGGAGGGGCAATTGAGGAGCAGAGAACCAGATGGAGAAGAAAGCCTGCCCATTGTTTGCAACTTGTAGCTGTGAGTTAATCCTCGAGGAGAGTGCAAAGTAAATGAGCATTTACAATCTTCTTTGGCAGCAATTAGATCCATACGAGTGATCTTGTATGTGACCATGTGGCTAGGCCACGTCCCAACATCCAATTGCCACCAAGAGTCATCCTCCCAGATCACCTTAATATGCACCTGCATCCGAGAGATGTTACTGTTGTTTATTACAATATGGATTAATATATATTTATTATAGTGTAGAAAATAACCATTTGTACCCAATTTATGTCGGTCCATTGTTTTATGTTTTTTTTTTTTCTATGTTGGGTTAATCTATTGATATAAAGCATAGTATACAAAGTGAGACCCGCCTTCGAGGTTGAAGAAATAACCAACTGTGGATGGAGTCTTAGTAAAAAAAACATAATAGAGGCTGCCCATAACCAGGAAACTGGCACAAAAGATGTTGCCCATAACCAGGAAACCAATAATCATAAAGTATCCCAGAAAATAATGTTTACAGAAAAAACAAATGTTGCCACAATGTTTACAGTCAACGTGTCCTGAAATGCAACCAATCATGACAAAAGTCCAAAAAAGAGGAAGAAGACATACCATCAAGCTAGATGTCGGTGTGTGGAGGAGTCTCTTCCACAATTGGACAACTGTAGTCATCCTCCAAATCATCTTCACCTCCCTTGGAATGCTGAGTAGAGTTCTTAGAAGAGGAAGAAGAGTTGTTGTCCTTGAATTTATTGTCCACGCGCGCAAAGCTTCTGCTGCCACTACCCTCGCTGCTGGAGTCTGCCAGCTTGATTTGACTGGGAGGGCTACATTTTTTCTGCTGTCCTGCAGAGGCTTAACAGAAATGATAGACTTCCTCCTACGCTTTCTGCAACCTCAAGCGAAATCGCCACGTTGCTCCTCCTGAAACACAACAGAAATGGTCGCAGTAATTCTTGGTCTCTCGATGGCAGTATTGAAGTGGAATTGAGCTTCATTGCTTGCCGGAGGTTGGAAGCTGCAGGTATCATGGATGGATAGGGGCAGTCAAGAGCCAACAGGCCTGCCACCACCACCCCTTCTACACCTCATGCGATGTCGACGTGTCATGCTGGGGCTAAAGGCCGAGAAGGAATGCTAAGAGGATGAACTAGGGAGAGGCCGAGTGAGAAGACAAAGAGGGTTGACCAGAGGGAAAATGTGGAGGACAGGGAGGAGAGAGGTTTAGATGACCACAATGACCAGACTCGGGTGGAGGTGAAATCCACGGGAAGGCTTCAGGGGAAGACAGAGAGTGAAGAGGAGGAGGACGAATAGCTCGCTGAGCCAAAGGAGGGCCAACTGCTCTAGTAGACTAGAAGGCGAGCCGAAGACAAAGATGAAGTGGAAAGACAGAGCTCAGTAGCTGAAACTGGTTGAAGGACAAAATTAGGGAATGTTGAGCATAATTAGCATTGATGGAGATGGGATGAGTCTCCATTGAAGATAGCGTTGAGCAGGTTTCAGAGTAAAGACGAAGCAAGTGAGCGATGAATGCGGAATGCTTCACCCTGAGGGCCTTTAAGGATGTGGTACCACACTCAGGAGTGGGGAAGTGGCCTGGCCGAGTGTCACTCTGAAGGCGAGCCACCATATAAAACTTAACATTCACCTGCATTCGGGTCATTGTTTTACGTTTTACTTGGAGCTTTCTGAAGAAGAATATGTTGATTAATTGGTAATAGTAGTTGCTCTTTCTGCAACCTTCATTATACAATTCTCATGATGGAAGAATTTCCTTCATAATTGGGATTGAGAATTTTTAATTGATGAATTTTGAAGTGTTGTTGCATCGTATCATATTTATTATATTTACTTATGAAGAGAGGCATAACCTTTCTTGAGTTACCTTGCTATATGTAGGTTAATACTCATATACTTATATGTGATCTTTGTAGTAGAAGCATGATATTTTTGTGTTTATTTTTGACACCTAATCCCAAAATAAGGAGAGGCATAAGAAGAAGAGACACTAGGAGATGAATCTCAAGAGTCTTACCCACCATGTATATATTTTTGTGCACTCTTTAATGCAAATAATTTCAGTTTTAATCGAGTTATCTCCTAGGGTGACATTGTTTGTTTTTGGTTTCCCTCCCTTTTAACTCACCCAAATCAAATCATTGTCTGGATTGTTAAGGAAAATAAAATTGAGTAAAAGTTTGAAGATATCCATGTATGCACAAATTATGATAATAAAGGCCAACAAAATTTTTTTACCTTTATATTTTTTTGATCCAATAATGTTTGGGAAAGAAAATATGTTCTAACCAGACTACAGTTGAACAATTTTCTTAATATGAATAGTACCTCTCTCCCTAGAAAAGCTAACACTCTCTCCTCAAAGATATAAGTTATTTTATATCCCAAAGAACTTTAATATAGAAATCCATTTAATTAATTTAAAGAGACTAAAAAAATAAATCTATTATGAGAAACAAATTTAGTCAACCATTTCTTCACTCTCCCTTCTGCATTACATTTACATAAATAATGAAAAAAATATCACTATACAACACTTATATCATCAAACAAATACATTAATTTATTAAACAAACAAAAATGTTCAATAATTTACATTAAAAAAATACACATTACATTTACATAAATAATGAAAAAAATATCACTATACAACACTTATATCATCAAACAAATACATTAATATATTAAACAAACAAAAATGTTTAATAATTCACATTAAAAAAATACCAAATACATCCTCTTCTCATTATCACTATTACCATTAAAAATAAATTTGACAATCATACTCTATCATTACACCCATTTTCCTCTGATTCTCACCATTGAAAAAAGATTTGACAATCATACTCTATCATTACCCTTCCTCTACGTCCATGAAAGTAAAAAGGTAATCAATTTATAAAAAAAATAAACCTATCACTAATGCATATGGAAACGTTGAGGAACACAAAGTGAATAATAAAATATTAAAATGGGTGATAGTAAAATATTACACTTACTGAAGGAAACAATATTTTGCTTAAACACTTAATTTAAAATTGCTAAAGCGAGCAACTATTCTCACACCACATTTAATTTTTAATACATAGACGATGACACCGGTATTGCGGACAATCCAATGCTCCAAGCCCAAATTTACGTGGAACTTTAGGGCGACCGCAATGCCTGACCAGTTTAAAATTTCCAAAATTTTGACCTCAAATAGTGTTGACGACAAGAAAATCGTGTAGATAAAGCGGGAGACATTGGGACTCTCCCCTACGAAATTCCATTCCTGCATATAGGGCATTCAAGTTTAACATAAAACCACTGTAAATTGCGGTCCTGATGAAAAAGGTGCTTACAGGGCAATTCTGTTGCTTCGTATCCATTTAATAGCTCGTCATAACAAATGATGCATGTCAATCTGTCTCCATCACCATCAGCAGTGCCGACGGATTGGTCTGGAATGACAACTTTTGGGCACATGCAAGTAGCCACAATAGCAGCGGCTTCGTAATAAGTCCCATGCAGAGGGATGAATCTCCATCGCAAATGAACGTGAAGATCGAACTCTTCAGCTCTCAGTTGTATAGAATCCTCTTCCAAGAGTTGCAGTACTCTATGACCCTCTCTAAAACTGCCACTCCATACAACTTGCTTGCTGAAGACATTTCCGTCTTCCCTACTCCAATCAAAGATAATTCGGACCAAAACAACATTCTCGTTTTCAGCCATTGCAGCCTGGATGTTATCATGACTGTAGTTATCATCACTGTCGTTATCATCACTGTCCATATCATCACTGTCGTTCGGAAGAAGCCATTCACAGTTAGGTTTCTGTCCAATATCATCTAATTGACGTATATTCACATTATCCCAAACATTCTCTAATTCCCAGACACGTCTGCTCTGTCTTTGAATGGCTCTAAAGGTTACGCTAGAGATCAAGTGCTGCTGAACTGCACCTTCATTTTCCCGAGATGGCGCTTCTTCTTCATGTGAAGGTATAAATCCTTGCCATATGTCATCCAATTCGTCCATGTAAGCCTCAATCCCATCAAAGATTTCTCTCGCAAGATTGGCAATATCAGTGCCGCTTCCATTTCTTGATTCCTCCGTCTAGCCGCTTTTCGAGCTATAGGCGATGGATTTTAATAGATATGTTCAGGAAAAGTTTCAACGGGAAAGAAACTGTAAGCCCTATAAGAAGACTTTCATCCAACAACGAACGATAATACTTTATATATTTACAATATGATTTTCGAACTAATATACTTAGCATTGTGTCATTTTTTGCAGGCCCATCAAGAAAATGGCCGGCTTTCTAATTTATTTATTTTTTCCCACTTATTGCCGAAAAGACCTAATCTACAGCCCAATATGATCCTATATCTTTAAAAAATAATTGATAATGTCAACCAAAGTATTAATTTTTAATTTTATGTAATTTGAATATTTAGATTAATATAACTTTTTTACCTTATTAATTGACTGACATTAATTATTAAAATATAGCTATGTATTATTTATATAATTTGAAAATAGTTTCAACCGAAAAGAAATTGTAAGTCCTATAAGAAGACTTTCATCCAACCACGAACGATAATAAGTTATATATTTACAATATGATTTTCGAGTTTTTCTAATTCTTAAATTTTTATTTTTTTTTCACTTATTGCACCGAGAGACCCAATCTACAGCCTAGTATGACCCTATGTCAATTATGTCACGTTCTTAAAAAATAATTGATAATGTCAACCAAATTATTAACCTAATCTTTAATTTTATATAATTTGAATATTTAGATTAGATATAACTTTTTTACTAATTGGCTGACATTAATTATTAAAATACAGCTATGTATTATTTATATTATTTGAATGGATAGTAAATTATCTCACTCATTTAATAATTGCTTTATTATAAAAAAAAAATTACCACATTGAATTTCCAAAATAAGTAAAATTTTAAACATATTTACTCTTTACTAAAGTCAATATCATTTCCAAAATTAAAGGAAAAGAGTTAATTCAACACAAACGATCAAAACCAAAAATATTTTAATATTTATTTTAATTAAATATTTGTAAAATGAATCTTTAAAAAGAAAACCCATGTTGTATAGAAAAATTAAAATATTTAAAGTTATAAATATTTCCCCATCAAAATTGCAATATTTCAAAATTTAAATAAATATAAATACAAATAAATTGGAAGTATGGTAAATAAATAAAAACTACTTTTATAGGTACTCCATAGTTATAGTAAATAAATAAAATTATATATAAACTATATGTATGGTAAATAAATAAAAACTTATTTTTATATTTACTCCATAAACCTTTTATTTAGATGAACTCTATGCTAAGAATACCATGGGACAAATTAATATTAACACCATGAGCTAAATACCATAGGCCAAATACCATATTTATAAAAGAATTATGGTAAATAAATATATACAAAAAGGGTATAAAAAGGTATGATAAATAAATAAATATAAAATATGTATTAAGAGGTATGACAAATAAATAAATATAAAAGATGTATAAAGAGGTAAGGTAAAAAGATAAAAATATATCAAATATGATTATAAATAAAAATCTAATTATATAACAAGCCTATGCGCCAAATACCATAGTAAATGAAAGAGATATGTTAAATAAATATAAATATAAATAAACCAAAGGTATGGTAAGTAAATAAAACCTCTTTTCATATTTACTCTATAATCTCTTTTATATTTATGAACACTCAAAAAATAGGTTTTATTTAGGTGAAGCCTATGGTCCAAATACCATAGGCTAAATTATTATTAATACCATGCAAAAAAAACATTAATAACCCTAATATAATATTAAAAGATTAATATTATTAAATTTGATAACATTGGATTAATACAATATGAAATTTATTATATTTAATATACATAAATGTACCATGATATATATTAACTCTAGATATATATGGGAGAGAAGAACAAAGATATAGAGTGATAGAGGTGGAGTGTAACCACCTTATTAGCTGCTGACTAATGGTTGTGTTTTATTGATTAATGATGAATTAATTTAAATATTTGAGCAAACTATTTTTGATTTCTGAATAAAAGGATTTACTATGGAATTAGTTTTCATGAGTAAAAATTGATGGTAAAAAGAAATATAACTCAAGATCTGGAATTAGTTAAAGAAAAACTGTTTTTTACAGTTACCCAAAAAGAAAACTCTGGGATAAAGAGGGATTCCAAGGGAATTTTTGGGGTTCTTGGCTATGAAGAGAGAGGACTCTGTATAAACTGGAGAGAAAATTCCAGAACAGATTTGTCTGCTGGGTTGGAGATTGGACCGGACTGTCCCGAAATCTCCCCAGATCTCTACGCCTCTGGAGTAGGAGGGTTGGACCGGAATGTCACGAATTCCTCCTACCGAACAGAGTGTAACGCTCCAGACTTGAAGCTAGGGGGAGAGCAGAGGGACGTAATTGCCCAGCTCGTGGAAGGGAGGAAACATGACCATCAGGCAGAATTGCATGTAAATAAGTAAGATGCAGATAACCCTTGTTTTTATAAAATAGGAAAAGAAATTACTTCCTGGTTGTTCCAAATCTATGGTTATGATAAGGCTGACGGTAAGATTAGTGTTGTTTATTTGGTTCTCTATTTTATTGAATCTGTTGGAAAAATTGATGGAATCTAGAAGGAAACTGTGATACTTGTATATTTCTGGAAGGAAACTGTAATACATGTATATTTCTGGGTTTCTTTTATTATAGAAGCTAGTGAAGTAAATCTGAAAACCCTGAACCCTAATCTTTCTTTTCCTGATTTAACTCTCGTGAGTAGGAGGAGGCTTATAAGATAAAAATTACTGAATGGTAAACATCGGAAAGACTGTTAACCCAAAACCTATAAACCTGAGTCATGGGTTGGTCGTCTTTTCCTCCTATGATAGTTACGCGGACAGATGGGCGGTTCAGTCGCCGTAATCCATAAACAAATCGGTATAAAACAAGAACAAACTGAGAACAAACTAAGAAGTTCTGTAGATTCAAATTTAGATAACTCCAGTAGAAGACAACAAATCATCATTTATATAAGGTCGACTCAGCCTGACAGAAACAAAATAGGATACCGAAATTTCAGAACAAAGCACTGAGCAAGAAACCGAAATGAAACTCATTACTTCCATTAACACAGTAAGGAAAACGAAGTATATAACCTAATGCATAGAACCATTAACCAAGAATGGTAACAGCGGTAAATTACCCACAGTATGGCATAACTACGCAATTAAATCATGAGAACAGAAACTTATATAAATAGAGCTGGGACGAGCTGAACGCCATACACACAGTCATCGCATAGGCATGCGGTAAACAGTCAACGGTGAAATTATACAGGTAAATCCAATAGTTCGAGGACAATTCAGTTCTTAACTAAAAGTCTGGGTGAGTATAACTCTAGCCCTTCAGCAACAACATAAATTATACATATAAGAGTCTGAGAATTGAAAACTCGGAAGTTAGAAACCCTTCCAAGGACTGAATCATCACATCATGTCGGCGTGAGGTCGTAAACATGGCTATTTGCCATTAAAATCCTGAAATAATACATAACAGGTGGATTACACTCAAACTTGAACCCTACCGATTTCACACCTATTAGATAAGCAAGCCGAGGAGGGTTCCATTCCTACGCAGTAAATACCTGTAGATGTGTGCCGGATTTAGCTGTAGCCTTGAAGAGCTTGAATAACACCGGTAACCACCAAGCAGGTATGGGAAGTTCAAGCCATACCTGCCACAACGAAATAGAAAAACTTAACAGGAGGAACGAACAGAAATGAGGAAATAATGACATTCATCATTCTTATACAGCAAAAGGGAAAACATGAAACCTCAGATTCTCAATAGCATTGAAGGATTAAATACCTGTGGAAGTATTTAGCAGAACCCGAGGGTTGTGAATCTCTTCCGTCAACTAATCCAACAAGACTGTAACAAAGATTGTTAATGAAGAAGTCTGGAACAAAAAATCGTCCAGAATACAACCCTGAGGTAAATAACCACAATTATTGAGCATACAAACCTTTTCGGAAGAAGATAGCAGACCAATTTATCTGTGCATGAGCGCGGTGGGAGTGGAATAGATTACCTGTGTTGGGGAGAAGGCTGCGTGGGGTTCGCCCTGTATCATTCGCCAAAGGAGCAGTCGAAACCCTATGAGTTTCCTCCCAACTGCACCACCTCCAGAACCATCGCACAGAGGCGAGAATGAGTGGAAAACGGTTAGAGAACCAAGGTCATAGCAAACCCTAATCAATTAACCACAGTGGATCGAAAACCCTTCAACGACAGATCTAGAGCCACGTAGGGGCGGTAACTTCGAGCTAGCATGCCAGGAGTTCCGGTCATCCATATTTAACACACAATAAACACAATGCAAACGAAGAAGACAGGTAAGCCAAAATGTTTTGGAGCTCGGATAAGGCCGGTGGTACCAACAAATCCGAAGACCCTGTGTAATAAATATATGATAGGTGAATTGAATTATCGTAGCATAGTTTTAAAACAAAATCAATCCGGTGTTAACCTGTAGGTACGTAAGACCAATCACAAATACCGCAGCCCGAATTCTAATGTAACTATATATATAATGATTCCAGTTTAGTGTTGTTAGAATCTTTAACACTTGGTTTGTGTATTTCTCGGCATCCGGAAGTGAAATGAACCTATTGCATTATGGGGTAGGTAATTATGGTTTAATTGGTAAATCTTTTCAAGTGGTATCAGAGCCAGGTTACAACACTGGGCCCTAATTGGGTCGATTGACGTTATAAAATGTATGATTTCATGCACAGCCAGATCAATAATGGAACGACAACCAAGGCGGACACCGTTGCAACAGCAACAGCGAAATGCCAGAGAGATTCAACCCCCACCAGAAGGAAACCCCGAAATGTGGGTTCAGCTGGGAATAGAGCAACATCAACGGTCTAACAGATTGATTGAAGAACAACAACATCAGACTCGCATTTTGTTGCACACAGTACAACAGTTACAGGAAGAGATGGAAAGATTACGCAAGGATAATGCAAGGATGATGCAGGAACATGAGAGGATATTAAAGAGCCTCTCCGATAAACAAAATCAAAGGGTTGAAAAGCCCAGTGCTGATAGAGAACTTCAAGGAGGAGACGAACAGCACTCAGAGGAGCAAGGTACAGACCGAAGAGAAATAAATGTGTCACAGCGAATTTTTCCACACAGAAATTTTAATGAAGCTGAGTCTGAAAATGAAACTGAACGGAAGGAAAATAAAAAACAGAAGGTGGAGCTGCACGGAGAATTCAGAAAGATAAAGCCACCTACGTTCGATGGCGAAAAGGAGGAAGTGGCAGAGGCATGGCTGATTAATATGAACAAATATTTTCAGGTGTATGATTATGACAGCGGTCTCAAGGCACGGTTAGCCATTTACCAGCTGAAAGATAAAGCCACCCTATGGTGGGAAGAAGTGAAGAATGTGCGGGGAATAGAGGATCAGGATGTGACATGGTATAAGTTCCAACAGTACTTCAAGGACAAGTACTTAACTGAGCGTTTCTATGATAAAAAGGCTCGAGAATTCCATGATTTAAAGCTGGGACAATTGACCATGGACGAGTTCATCACTAAGTTTACATCATTACTGCGCTATGTACCCTACTTAAGAGATGAGAAGGCCAAGGTTCAGCAATTTCTGAGCAGTTTACCTGCTCACATGAAGGAACGTATCGAGTTTGTTAACCCTAAGAAAATGGATGAGGCCATCAGAAAGGCAAGGTTGTGTTATCAGCAAGAAAAAAATAAAGTGGACCAAGGTAAAGGGTGGCAAACAAAGAAGGAAAATAGAAACAGTGCTGGTTTCAAAAGGGGCAAAACCAGTAATTTTAGAAGCTCAGCTAGGAGTGCAGTTAATAAGCAGTTTGATAGGAACCATCAGAGGATTAGATGGCCGGGGGAGGACAAGACGGTGGAAGCTTCAAATAAACCTGAGCAACCCCACAACCAGAGGCCACCTCTGCAGTGTTGGGGCTGTGGGGCAGCACATTACTACCGAGATTGCCCACAACGGGGTAAAACTGAAACAGTGAACAATTTGCAGGAGGCTTCTACTGTGGGAGATATTGCCAGAAGCATACCCAGAATTAACGCAACATTGGAGGACCGGCAAGCTGACTTCCAACCCACCATGATAGAACTGGAAGGTAAATTTTCATCCCAAACTGTTTCTGTTTTGGTAGACCCAGGTGCAAGTCTAAGTTATATAAGTCCTAAATTAGTGGAAACCTGTAAACTATCAAGTCAAAAATTTAAAAAGAGCTGGTTGGTTCAGTTAGCTACAGGAGCTAAAAGAAGAGTTAATGCCAAAATACCAGATTGTGCACTACAAATCGATGGGCAGCAGTTAATGGTAGATTTAAATATTCTGCCTTTGGGATCCTATGACGTATTGTTGGGTATGGATTGGTTAGAGAAACATTGGACTCTCATCGACTGTAAAGAAAAGATAGTTTACTACAGAGATCAGAATGGTAAGCGCCAAGAAATTCAGGGCATAAAGAAGCCTGTACATCTGCGTCCAATTACCGCTTCCCATATGGAAAAATGCATGAGAAAGGGATGCCAGTTGTATGCCATACAAGTTGGACTATCTGAGTCTAAGGATAAAGCAGCTGTGTTAGAAAACATACATGTAGTACAGCAATTGAAAGAGGTATTTCCTGAAGAAATACCAAGATTACCACCTAAAAGAGATGTTGATTTCACAATAGAACTGCTACCAGGAGCTTCGCCAATTTCGCGAACTCCCTACCGTATGAGTGTGCCAGAATTGACTGAGCTAAAAATGCAGCTTCAGGAATTATTAGATAAAGGGTATATACGATCCAGTGTGTCCCCTTGGGGAGCACCTGTACTGTTTGTTAAGAAAAAGGATGGAACTATGCGCATGTGCATGGATTACCGACAGTTAAATAAGCTAACTGTTAAGAACAGGTATCCCCTACCTCGAATTGATGACCTGTTTGACCAGGTAAAGGGAGCTACTGTGTTCTCAAAAATTGATTTGCGGTCCGGATATCACCAGATTCGAATTAAAAATGAGGATATACACAAAACTGCTTTTCGCACCAGATATGGCCACTATGAATTCGTGGTATTACCTTTTGGGCTAACTAATGCACCAGCCACCTTTATGAGACTGATGCATAGTATTTTTCACCCTTATCTGGATAACTTTGTGTTAATCTTCATTGGCGATATATTGATTTATTCTAAGAGTGTGGAGGAACATGAGCAGCATCTGTGTATGGTACTGGAGATGTTAAGGAAACATCATTTGTACGCAAAATTCAGTAAATGTGATTTCTTCAAAGACGAAATACAGTATCTCGGACATGTAATATCCAAAAAGGGTATAGCGGTAGACCCAGAGAAAATTAAGACTATCATGGAATGGAAGGTGCCACAGAACGTGGCAGATATACGATCATTAATGGGCCTCGCTGGCTACTACCGGCGATTTATAAAAGGTTTTTCAAAAATAGCATTTCCCATTACTACTTTACAAAGAAAAGGGAAAATCTTTAAGTGGACAAAAGAATGTCAGGAAAGCTTTGAAAGATTGAAGCAGTTATTGACAACAACGCCTGTATTAAGTGTAGCAGATCCAGATGAGGAGTTCGAGGTTTGTACAGATGCGTGTAAGGAAGGAGTTGGGGATGTATTAACGCAAGAAGGGAAGGTAATTGCATATGAATCCTACAAGTTAAAATATCATGAGCAGTGTTATTCAGCTTATGATTTAGAGCTGACTGCAGTTGTGCATGCTCTCCGGGTGTGGAGACATTACCTACTTGGGAAAAGGTTTGTGTTGAGGACTGATCATAGTAGTCTAACCAGCTATTTTAAACAAGCTGACTTAAATTCCTGACAAGCAAGATGGAACGCTTTGTTGAGCGAATTTGACATTGATCTACAGCATGTGAAGGGAAAAGAGAACAAGGTTGCGGATGCATTAAGCAGAAAACTGCATAACCTTTATGAGTTATATGTCAACCAAATTGAAACCAGATTTTTGGAACAAATCAGAAAAGAAGCAGGAAAGGATCCTGAGTATAAATACTTATGGCAGCAGACGCAGGAATTTGAAGGACAAGGTGGACAAGGGGATTATGAGATTAACCAGGACGGGTTGTTGATCTTCAAGAAAAGAATTGTCATTCCAAACAGGGTGGAACTAAAAACTAAGTTGCTGGACGAATATCACAGAAGCAATTATGCGGGACACCCAGGATACCAAAAGATGCTGACAGCTATAAGAAAGGACTACTGTTGGCCAGGCATGAGGAAGGATATAGCAAGCTATCTAACCAAGTGTTTAGAGTGCCAGCAAGTGAAAGTGTAGCATCGGCACCCAGCAGGCTTAATGCAACCTATACCCATCCCCGAATGGAAATGGGAGGTGATCTCATTGGATTTTATCACTGGGTTACCAAAATCAAAGAGAGGTAATGATTCCATAATGGTAGTTGTGGACAGACTAAGTAAGTCGGCACATTTCATACCTGTCCAATCCACCTATAAGACAGTACAGATAGCGGACTTATTTATGCGGGAAATCTTCAGACTGCATGGCATTCCTAAGACCGTTATCTCAGACAAAGATGTGAAATTCACATCAGCTTTCTGGAAAGCGCTGTTTACAGGATTAGGAACGCAAGTACATTTTAGTACTGCATACCACCCACAAACAGATGGTCAGACCGAGCGAGTGAATCAAGTGTTGGAAGACATGCTGAGAATGTATGTTATGCAGCCACCAGTAAAATGGGAGGAGTACATACACTTGATAGAGTTTGCCTACAATAATGGTTACCAAGAGTCATTAAAGATGAGTCCATTTGAGGCGCTATATGGGCGGCAATGCAGAACTCCCATTAATTGGAGCAGCCCCGAGAATAGACTCATGCTAGGACCAGACATGCTAGCAGAAATGGAAGCAGAGGTGAAGAAAATTCGACATAACTTGAAAGTAGCACAGGATAGATAGAAGGTGTACGTAGACAAAAGAAGGTCATACCGTGAGTATGAGGTTGGCGATCATGTGTATGTCAGGATTAAGCCAAAGAAGAGTACACTGAGATGGGCCTCCTGTGAAAAGTTAGCACCTCGGTTTGTGGTCCTTTCCAGATACTGGAAAGAGTAGGACCAGTAGCGTATTGCTTAGCCCTTCCCAGTCATATTCGGGTGCATAACGTCTTTCATGTATCGTTACTGAAATGATATGTTCATGATTCAAGACATATAATCCATTGGCAGAACATTCAGGTAGAGGGTAAGCATAGTGGTTCAAATAATAACATAATGATAAAGACGTGTCTGATTAATTAAGTTTATTGTGTGCAGGTAGAATTGGACGGAGAATTTCTGGTCGAGCCCCACAGTATAATAGACCGGAGGGAAATCATGCTCCGGAAACGAGCCATCGCCCAGGTTAAAGTGGAGTGGAAGCACTTTGGACCGAAGGAGGCTACTTGGGAAGACGAGAGTTTCGTCCGTGAGGCTTATCCTGAACTTTTTTCTGAGCTAGAATAAGAACACCGGGGACGGTGTTCTCTCCCAGAGGGGGAAAACT
>JAXQQM020082526.1:0-19678 GCA_034641835.2 Pinus albicaulis
TGCAGGAGCATGAGGCTTAGAGACAAAAGGCTTCATTAATTATTCCAAAAATCCAAAAAATTTACAAGCAAAGGTGTTGGTACCTTTAGCTGTCAATTTACTGTTGTACTAGATAGGGTTGAACTAGTATCTAGGAAAGTTGAACTGATTTAGTTAGATTCAATATATTTAGCCTTCAGTTGATAGAATTAAGGAAGATATTATGTAATTAGGATTTTCCTAAATTAAGAGAATTCGATCCTCAAGAAGAGGTCGATTATTATGTAAAAGAACTATAAATGTAACCTTTGAGAAGGAGGAAATCAGGATTTGGGCAATAGAAAATTGGATTGAGAGGGTTTTCCCTCTATTTTAATAAAATTTGCAGAATTTCTTTATCTGTTGTTTCTTGGAAAATTCTCGGAGGGTTTTTAGCTCTCCGAAAATCCATTTGAATTCATGTTCTCTGTGTAGGAATTGAGTGTATTAACCTTTGTATAAAGATTCAAAAGAATTTAAAGAAATCTGGTTTCTTGGCTTGATAACAGCAGTGGTAATTGGTCTATATTATTAAGTTACAGAGCAGAGAAGGAAGGTTTCCAGAGAAATTGAAGTTAAAACTGAAATCTGGAAAAAATTCGTCTTCAAACGCGATTTAAACAAAGTTTGCAAAGAAGCGGTTTTGGAGAAAACCAGTCACTGTGTTCGCATAGCTTTTGGGTTGTGAGTGGTTTTTTTAATTTTGAACGCGATCAAATCAGAACGAGACACGTCATGGGCGTGAAACTGCCGATTTCGCATGACTTTTGATTGATAAAGTCCGGAGGCTATTAGAATGTTATAGTCGTCCGATCATTTGATCAGAGCATCCAACGGTGGTCGCATCGTAAGTTACACAGAGTTTAAAATAAGGTGTGGACCCGACAATTTTATTCAACAGAGTTTTATTAAGGGGTTGAAGTCCGGAACCATTCTGAAAGTTTAATTTCCGAAGGTTTTTAATATTTTTTCAAAAGAGCTTTATTAAGTGAATGAGGTCCTAAATTCTTCCGAAAGGTTTAACATTGTTTAAAAGTAATTGATTACATTTCCGAAGGTCTTTAAACATTGCATAAAAGTGAGTTATTATGTTTATAAAGGATAAAAGGGACTTTTGCTTCTGCAAGTCTTTTTATTAGTTTTATTAACCAAATTGATAAAGTTTGATGACCAAGAGTGGAAATAAGGACCAGGAACTAATTCCTCTTGAATTAGACAGCATTTTAACCAAGTTTGAACACCTCTCCTTAACGCCTGCACCCACACTGCCATCATTTGTGGTATTGGAGCAGTCTTCAGAGCATTTTTAAAACACTAAACAAGCTTCCAAAAGTCAGGAAAAGAAATCCAATATGGCTGTCAGAATTGGTAGAGGTGGTGCTAGTAGAAGAAGAGGTAGACCAGTTGCAAATGCTGAAGTACTAGAAACTATGCAGCAGATTCAAGCTAGATTGGAAGTAATGGAAGCAGGACAACAGAGAGATCATAAAGATGTCAGTGAACCTGAAGCTGAAGAAGAAGAAGAAAATTTTGAGCTTACTCCTGATATGAGATTCTTTAAATCAGTTTTAGGATCTACATCCAAGCCTAGACTTGAAGTATCAGCTTTTCCAGGAGGATTGAATCCAGAAGAGTTGATAGACTGGATCAATGAAATGAATAAATGCTTTGATTATGAAGATATGGGTGAAGAAAAAAGAGTTAAGTTTGTTGTCACAAGGTTGAAAGGACATGCAGCACTTTGGTGGGATGGAGTGCAAGCAGAAAGAAGGAGAGTTGGTAAGCAGCCAATCAAGAATTGGAACAAAATGGTGGCGAAGCTGAGAGGTAAGTTTTTGCCTAGTGATTATCAGCTTTCATTATTTAGACAAATGCAGAATCTTAGACAGAGATTAATGACAGTAAAATAATACACAGAAGAAATTTACAAAGTGAGCATAAGAGCGAGACAAATTCAAGATACAACAGAGAATATTTCCAGGTACATAAATGGTCTCAGAATGGAGATTCAAGATGAGATAATTATATTGTCTCCTAAAACAGTAGAAGAGGCTTACCAGATGGCCTTAAAAGCTGAAGAAAAACTCATAAGAAATAAATCTGCCAAAGGAAGAGGTACTTTCCGAGGAAGAGGAAGTCAAGGTGGTAGAGGAAGATCTACAGCACCAAGAGATGGAGCTAGCAGCAGCTCACCTCAATATGCACCCACAGAAGGTGATACAAGTGGTAGAAGGAGTCCTTATAGAGGAAGAGAAATCGAATGTTACAGATGTAACACATTAGGACATAGAGCCTATGAGTGTCCAGAGAATGTGGGTACAAATCAAAGAAATGCAATTGTTGCTCATACTGAAGAAGAAGCAGCAAAGTTGCCTGAAACAGAGAAAGAAATTGTGCTAGAGAAAGGAGAATCTTTGGTGGTTAACAAAGTTTTGTTAAAACAAACAAAGGAAGTTGTTGAACCAACACAGAGAAAGACTTTGTTCAGAAGTGTGTAAAAATTTCAAGGGAATGATGTCAATTGGTAATTGATAGTGGAAGTACAGATAATTTGGTCTCTATATAGGTGATAGAGAAGTTGAAATTGAAGACAAGGGAACATCCAACACCCTACAAGGTGTCATGGCTTCATAAAGGACATCAACTGATAGTAAAGGAACAATGTGAAATAGAATTTCAAATGGGCAGTTACAAAGATAAAATCATGTGTGATGTGATGCATATGGATGTGTGTCACATATTGTTGGGTAGACCTTGGCAGTATGACAAAGCAGTAGTACATGATGGAAAGAGAAACACTTACAAGTTTTTCAAAGATGGTATGAATCAAACATTGCTACCTATGGAAGAAGAAGATGCATCAAGTAAAAAGTATGATCCAAAGGCTTTATTTTTTAGTGGAAAAGAATACTTGCAGCATATTGAAGATGATGAGGTAAATTTTGCTTTAGTTTGAAAACCTAAGGTAGTATTTACTTCTACTAAAATTTCTGATTTTCCAATTGAAATTCAAGAAATGTTGGAGAATTATTGTGATATTGTTGTGGATGATTTGCCTGATGAATTACCAGCTGTAAGAAGAATCAGCCATCAGATAGATTTGATTCCAGGATCAAATTTTCCAAACAAAGCAGTTTACATAATGACTCCTACAGAAAATGAAGAAATCAGAAAACAAGTGCAGGAATTGGTTGACAAAGGTTTTATCAAAGAAAGTTTGAGTCCTTGTGCAGTACCTACAGTATTAAGTCCAAAGAAATATGGAGGTTGGAGAATGTGCATTGATTCAAGAGAAATTAACAAGATAACAATCAGGTATAGATTTCCTTTACCTAGAATTGAAGATTTGATGAATTGTTTGAGTGAAGCAAGATATTTTTCAAAACTAGATTTGAAAAGTGGGTATCATCAAATTAGGATAAGGGAAGGAGATGAATGGAAAATAGCATTTAAAACAAATGAGGGATTGTATGAATGGATGGTAATGCCTTTTGTTTTATCAAATGCACCTAGTACATTTATGAGGCTCATGAATGAAGTATTGAAGGAATTTATTGGTAAATTTGCAATAGTATATTTGGATGATATATTAATTTACAGCAAAACAAAAGAAGAACACCTAAGACATCTTAATTATGTCTTAAGGAAGTTACATCAAGAGAATTTACTGGTAAATTTAAAGAAATGTTCATTCATGAAAGAAGAATTGGTATATCTGGGTTTTGTTGTTTCTGCTAAAGGATTAAAAATGGATCCAGAGAAGATAAAGGGAATTTTGGAGTGGCCTTCACCAAAAAGTGTTTTTGAGGTAGGAAGTTTTCATGGACTTGCTAGTTTTTATATAAAATTCATAAAGAATTTTAGTAAGATCAATGCACCTATCATTGAAACCATAAAGAAGGACAAACAACCATTCAAGTGGAATGTTGAAGCTGAAAGGAATTTTCAGTTCTTGAAGCAAAAGATAACTGAGAAACCTGTCTTAGTTTTGCCTGATTTTAATAAACAATTTCAAGTAAAATGTGATGCCAGTGGGGAAGCTATTGGAGCTGTATTAAGCCAAGAAGATAGACCTGTAGCATATTTCAGTGAGAAGCTGAATGAGACAAGGAGGATGTACTCTTCTTATGACAAGGAATTTTATGCAATTGTACAGTCATTGAAAAAGTGGAGACATTATTTAATGTCTAAAGAATTTGTGCTATATTCAAATAATCATGCTTTACAGTATATTATGCAACAGCCTAAATTGAATCAAAAACATGCAAAATGGGTTGAATATCTTCAAATTTTTAACTTTGTATTGAAGCATATAAGTGGTCAAGCAAACAAGGTAGTTGATGCCTTGAGTAGGAAAAGCATTCTTGTTCAAGAAAGTCAAATTGAAGTGTTAGGTTTTGATTTTCTTAAAGAACTCTATAAAATAGATTTGGATTTCAAAGAAGCATTTGAAGCATGTTGTAATCCTATTTTGATAGACAGAATTCTGTGGTTAGATTATTTCTTGAAAGAGGGTTTATTGTTCAAAAGAAATCAGTTGTGCATACCAAATTGTTCTATGAGAGAAAATTTAATCAGGGAAAAACATAGTGGTGGACTTGCTGGACATTTTGGTGTTGATAAGACTTATGAGCAACTAAGTAATTTTTATTTTTGGCCAAAGATGAGATCTGAGGTGGAAAAATATGTGAAGAATTGTAAAATTTGTCAGTATGCAGAAGGGAACAGTCAAAATGAAGGTTTGTACATTCCATTACCTATTCCAGAAAGAACTTGGGATATGGTAAGTATGGATTTTGTTTTAGGATTTCCTAAGACACAGAGGAAAAATGATCCAATTTATGTGGTAGTTGACAGATTTTCAAAAATGGCACATTTTATTCTATGTTATAAAACCAGTGATGCTACTCATGTTGCCAATTTGTTTTTCAAGGAGATTGTCAGATTACATGGGTTACCTAAAAGTATTGTCTCTGATAGAGACACCAGATTTGTTGGACATTTTGGAGGACATTGTGGAAGAAGCTTGGTGTTATAGGTCAATTTGGGCACCATTCCCAATGACATGGTTAACTGGGCATCATCTCCAGGACCGATGATCAAAGGGTCTATCATTCCCTATCATCTCAGTTGCTATATGCTCTAAGACAGGAAACATTCAAGAATCAAACAATATTTTCATCAAAGCAAGGATTTTCCATGGTTTGAAGCTTATTATTAAACATGTGGGAGATCACCAATGGAGGCTCTAAGGGGCCTAAGTGCGTTGCATATGAAGGTAGCTCCATTCCGGGCTACTCTGTAAAGCACTTCTCGACATTCAAAGGTGCGTTGGTTAGATTGGGAGCGAAATTATCATTTTTTTGGAATATCCACTTGGCCAGTGTCTTCTATAAGGGTTCACATGTGTCATGCTTCAGATCCAAGTGTCCATTGACATCTACATGACTGGAAAACATGTCTTTCCTATTTTCGGAATGAAATTTATTGCAAAACAACCTACAGTTCATCTATAAATTGAACACAAACTTAAGTGTTCAAGGAGGAAGATTTGAGTAGAGAAATGCTGGAGAATTTTCAATAGAGAGTTTGATTTGTGGAGGTGCTGGTGGAGAGGCTTATGTTGTGATGAGACTAAGGAACTCCACTGGAAGGTCACAATGAATCAGTCACTAGGTTGTAACCTCTCCTTCTATCATCAATAAAGAGTACTTCTTGTTTTTCCCTACATGCATCCATGTTTACTTTGATTTTCTATGTTATAAAATCTTTGTTGATGAATGTATTTTATGCTTAACTGATTTGGCTAATTAACTTGAATAGATATCTAGATTATTGTATCTTCTGTTGTTTCGGTGCTCTTTCTTGCAGGAAGCATTCAACTATTTGAAACCACTTGAAGTTGAGGTTGTGGTGGAAGCAACAGAAAGGATCCATTTGGAAGTGACTGAAACAAGTAAGCATCCAATCCTCTCTGTATATCTGTTCTGAGTTAGGAAAAAGGGTAGTACAGTCTTTCACCTATTGTTCTAGACTAGACACCAGTCTAGGGAAGTGTAGTTTATCCATAGATTACAATTCTAGCCCAACAAACTGGCTACTTTGCTAGGGATAATTTCTCTTGAATCTTGGTGTTTTAGTCTCTAATCTGCTTTCTAAATCCACCCAGTAGTTATTTCACATAAAGATTAGAAATTTTTGGAGTTTAATTTGCAAATTTAGTGATCCAAAAGGTAGCTTTTTCTTTGTTTACTGCGCTGAATGCACCCTTGGTCAGGGCACAGTGCTTTGCAAAGCACTGTCTCCCTTTGGAGATTGCGTTGTCTCCTGAAAGGAACAAATCCCCTTGAATCTAACTTTGTATTTTGCTTCAATTTTTTTTGCTAACTTGTTCTAAAAAGTTTAATGCTCTATTTGACTAGTAGCTCTATATATTTCTTCTCCTTTGACTGAAAATTTGTTCAATGTTGTTTTAAAAAGTTTTTCATTATCATTGACAAGTTGATTTCAAAGTACTTTTTACGGTTGCATTAAGAAACATTTTCTTTCAAAATAGGAAATTGTCATAAATTATTCATTTCCTTGATAGGAGAAATTGTTGTTGAAATCTTCGTTTTTCCTTCAAAATAGAAATTGTTGTATGTATTCTTCGTTTCTCGAAACTAAAAAGAATTTTGATTATTGATCTAGTGCACCTAGTTTTCTTTCTGCATTCATAACATTAAGGAAACTGAAAAGAAAAACTTTCATTTGCATGTAGGATTGTGTGTTTTTTGCAAAAGGAACATTAGGAAATATGCATTTAGTTTGAGATTCATTGATTTTGTTTTTTTTCATTGTTTTGTTTGCTCTCAAATTATTTTCTCTCTTCCCTTAGTGGCTAGGTCTTTCATTGAAAAAGCTAAAAGTGAAAGTTTGTTTATCATTCTTAGCTTGAATTTTAGGAATTTCATATACATCATCGTGGTGAACCTGAAAGGCAAAATGTTAAGCAAGATCAACATAAAATAAATCCCAATTTACTTAACAACGCTTTGGAACATTAACAATAACACTTAGAGGTCTAGGCTAGAGACGTGTGCTGGCGTCGTAAAACATAGCAGTTGTCATTAACTTGTCTGCGATACATTCCAAGTGTGATACCTCACTCCACGTACGTAAGTATATCATAGCTCGTTCACGTAATCTCGGGTATATCGGGCGGTGTTATAGTACGATAAGTATAAAGGGGTGCTCTCACTGTGCGGTTTTGCATTAGACAGCACTAATACGGACTTGGGCCTCCACGTACCTTCGGGTATATTTGGGAGGACAATTTTAGGTGCTATCCATCCATAGTGAACCGAGTCGGCCACCTTGAAATTGTGATACACCAAACATAGCATTCGGGGAGATTACCTGCCTGTACTTCTTGGTTCGCCGAGAGGTATCCTGTAGTTCACAGTTTCCTGGTATACCTTTTGCCTAGCATTACCCTCTTTTTGTTTTTTTTTTTTTGGATAAAATAAATCAGTAATCATGGAAGAAATAAAACTACCCCCATTCATTCGCGTAGATTAGCTTTGAAACTACCTTTACCACCAGAAGTTATTTCTAGTGGATGAAGGCGATCACGATCTGCCGAATCAAGTACAATTCGTACCTCTGGCGAAACATCATATTTTAATCCAGAGTTAGCTCAAATTGTTTCCACACATCCTGGTTCGTTTACTGCTGTCGAAACGGAGTCTTCACAGTTACCCGTGGTCATGATCCATTCAGTCGCTGAGACCATACCTCTTGGACCCGACGTTGTTCAATCACATATTAATCCAGATCCTGTATCTTCTTTGCCAGAATATCTGAATCCTGAATCTAAACAGCTGGAAGTTGTTCCTACCTTGGTCATCCCACAAAGTTTTGTAACCACTAAAACTCCTATTTCACACAGTCAATTGTCTGAAATATATTTTGGGCCTGACAGTGAAGTTCTTCCTCCTGGTTTAATCGCAATTGAAGAAATCCCTCAACCTGATACACCTTTAAGTCAAACCCATTTTGGGGGAGACCTTTACCTGTACCAGTCATTTCCTCAATCGTTTCCATCTGCTTTTGTTGATGATATTTCTATTCAGTCTCCCGTCGATTTTCGAGGGTATACACTTGGTCAAACTACCATGTCTGAATCAACATCTTCGGTTGGGTTTGTTGTTCCAATTATGTCATCTCCTACCCTTGCTACTCCATCTATGTCCAAAACATCACTAGAGTCATATTTTCACGGTGGCCCTTTGGTCCCAACAGGTTACAAATCACTATCTGGCACTTTCTCTGGTGCACCTTCACGTTCATGGCCTTTTCCAATGTCATCATCTGGTGTTTTAACTAGTAGTCCTATAGTTAGTACTAAACGAATTGATTCATTAAATCCATCATCAGGGCAATATCAAGCCAGTCATTATGGGTCAATTCCTTTATTAATTGGACTCCCATCATTCGATGAAAAATATTTTCCGTCTTATTATCCTCCTTATGCTGGGGGGAAACATATGGTTACCTAATATGACAGTACTTAGTCACATTTTGCTCAAACTAACATTGATTTAAATGTTTGTCAATGGCAGCCCACTCTACCTATCCAACCACAAATGGTTGTCCAATCGTATCAGCCAATTCAACCTGTTACACCCACTTCAATACCACTTGTTAATACATCTATACCCCTGTTACAGAATCAAAATCTTGTTCATCAACCTTATCAGGCGAGTTCTTCAACTCAATATCATCAAATGTTGGGTCCACAAACTCAAAATCCTTTGGTTAGTTTACAATAACCTGTATCAGGGATCATTTATTCACAAGATGGTCCACCATTTTATGGGGTGTCACAAACACAATATAGTTATACATATCAACCGAATCCAACTTATACAAATTTTGTTTATAATCTTGGTGGACAGACCCCTTGGCAGCCACAGGCGCAAATTCCGAAAACTTCATTTCAATAAGTAACATATCCAGGTTTTGGTAAACAACACTCTCAAGCATTTGCCATGCAAAACAACCCCTATCTGGGTTACCAGCAAAAAATCCCATATGCCGGTGCTCAAAGACCTATTTCCTAAGCAATTCCATCTTATCCTGGTTATGCTCAACCTAACCTTAATAGACAATTGCCTTTTGTTGCAACCTTGGAATTACCAGATTTAAACCGGTTAACCAATTATCCTATAAATTATGCTCCTTGGTGGCCGGTGATACCACACAAATTACCCTCTGACATTCCTAAATTCAATGGAAACACTGGAGAAGACCCATCAACTCATGTTATGACTTATCATTTATGGTGTTCATCTAATTCCTTAAATGATGATTATGTTCGATTACGTCTTTTCCAGAGAAAACTCATAGGTCTGGCAGCTAAATGGTACATTGAATTACCTAGAGCTTCATTTGAAAATTTCACTACTTTGGCTACTGTATTTTTGACCCATTTCTAGTTAGCGATCAAATACGAAACTGGAACAAAACTCTTGACCAACTTCAAAAAAAGCAATGCTACTCACAATTCAGATCATATTCATGAGTGGTGTCGTCATCGACGAATGGTTAAGACATTTGTCCCTGATCAGCTCCTTGCTAAATGGTTCATCAAATCCTTGTTACCATCTATAACAGAGGATGTGGCTAAAGGTGGCGTCGTCACAGAAGAGCAAGTCATCACTCGTGCCCAGTATTTAGACTTGATTTATACTTAGTCTGGCACGCTCTATGAGAAAATACCAAATGCGCCACGATCTAATTTCAATGTTCCTCCTCACATAAAGGACTCTAATGTCGGAGATAGCTTGATAGGCATTGTAAATACACACAACACTACTGCATCTAATCCTGCTCCTACTTCCAAAATCAACACCATCTCATTTGATAAAGGCAAAAGTGATAAGCAACCAGGAAGTAAGAAAAAGGGGAAATCAAAGAAAAAGCAAACTTCTAACCCGCAGGAACAATCATATGATCAACCATCAGGACCACGGAAACCTCATTATCCATGCATAATCTGTAACAAGGAACACTTTGTTATGGATTTTCCTCACCGTGATGAAGTCTCAAAAATCATCAAGACTTCAAATGCATCAATTGTGTTAACAGACCCATTTCCAAATCTAGATGCAAATTTGGTTGCTACGAATCCATCTCCTAGTTCCCAAGCGTTAATGTTATCCAGTACAAAACCTTCACAAGATATTTTGGTGTCGACGCGGAATAAAGACTATGGTAGTTTGGCTGATCAACCTACTACCTCGATAATGAATCCATCTACTGAATCAGTACCACCTCCAGTTATTCCTGAATTGACGATTAAGCCATCGAAGGGAGTAATTAATAAATTGACATATAATCCTCGAGCAAGAGCTACACAAAATTATAATATAGTTGAATATTTGGCTCAATCCCCTTTAGCTGTGTCTGCTCTTGAGGTAATACAAAATTGTCCCTCCCAAAAACAGGCTTTATTGTCGTCCATTGGTGGAATTGATCCGACTAATTCTACTCTTGTTGTCTTTAATCATACAGGCTATGTGCTGCAGTTACCAGTAGAATTGGCATTCTCCATCCAGGTAAATATTCTCATTCACCTTGTTCATCTCACTATTATTGATGAGGGATCATCTACGTGCATTATGTCTCTAAACTGTTGGAAATCACTTGGCTCGTCGTGATTATCACAATCATCAACGACGTTGAAGGCTTTTGATGGAAGAACATATAAACCTTGTGGTATTATCAATAACCTGCAAGTTGAATTAGGGGGAAAAACAGTAAGTGTTGATGTTGAGGTTGTTGACAGACCCCTTGAATATAATATTTTACTTGGAATACCATGGGTATATGCAATGACTACAATTGTTTCTACATATTTTATAATGGTTGCCTTTCCTCATAAAGGTACTATTACAGTCATTAATCAATTATCCTTTTTTTCCTCCGCTTCGTAGGTAACTAGAAGCATTCCGTATGTTCACTTGCCCCAACTAGAAATCCAAAACATTGGTGTAGGACTCTTAAAGTATTCCACCCTTATGGAAACTTTTGCATTACTGCCGCCTGCAATGTCAGCAAAAATTGCAAGCATAGAGACCTGCTACATGATCTCTTCCACTCCATCTGGCTTAAGGAAGAGTATAGGTGATTCTGATATTTCTACCTTGGATGATGTTTTACTGCTCAACCCTATTGAGCTACAATAGCAATAAATCTATTTGGCTTGGGCGGAAAATCCGAAATCAGTGTCGCTAAGTGTTTGGGTTGATCGTTCATTAGATTTTGGTACTCCATCTGATCCGTTTTCCTCAAAATTTTTGATAGGTGAAAATATTTTGGAAGCTATGATGGCAAAAGGAGAACCATGGGAAGATTATCATCATCATTCCCATCTTCCAGATTATGAAGAAAATAATCTTAGTGAACTATATCACCCATCCATTCAAAATTTCTTTTCGAATTCTTTTCTGATTAATGCAGTTGAATCTGAGCGAAATTTATCAAATATTGAAGAAACGATTTCTATCGATATTTCGACTAAACCTGACATTGTAGAAAATATTCATGTCAGTGTATCATGTTCTTCATTAGAACTTGATTCATATCGCTCCCTTTTTCGTGAATTTTGTGACGTATTCGCTTGGTCTTATGAGGAAATGCTAGGCATAGATACTAGTATAATTGAACACACTATTAATATGTATCCTGATGTCAAACTGGTGCGTCAACGGCTTCATCCTGTTCATCCGAAGAAAGCTGTTGCCATCAAAATAGAAGTTGAAAAGATTTGCGTTATTTATTTTTATCAATTCTATTCGCTAACTAAGTGGGTTTCCAACATTGCCCTTACAGGAAACAAGGAACTATTAGAGTGTGTGTCGATTATCGATGCTAATTTGGCTTATTCAAAAGACAATTATCCTACACCCTTATCGGTACCGCATTAATACCTATCAGGGCGAGATGAAATATTTTCTTTCATGGATGGATTTTCCGGCTACAATCAATTCAATATCCGCCCAGATGACTGACATAAGATAGCATTCATTTTTCCCTGGGGCACATTCGCATATCAGAAACTCCCTTTTGGTTTAAATAATGCTGGGGAAACTTTTCAAAGAGCAATGGATTATGATTTCAATGACATCCAGCACATTGTTCAACCATATCTATATGATTTACCAGTGCATTCACGAAATCATACTGATCACCCGATGCATTTGAGAGCCATTTTATTACGCTATCGACACTACAAGATATGCCTCAATCCGCACAAATGTGTGTTTTGTGTTGGTTCTGGTCGATTACTCAGATTCATAGTCTCAAAAGAAGGAATTCAGATAGATCCACTAAAGGTACAGGCCATTCTTGATTTTCCTGCACCATCAAACTTACTACAGATACAGAAACTTCAAGGAAAGGCTAACTTCCTGAGAAGGTTCATTCCAAACTATACCGAAATGGCTAAAGGATTTACTCGATTATTGAAAAAGGGGGTTCCCTTCCATTGGGACCAAGTTGCGCAAGCTTCTTTTGATGCTGTCAAGGACCATCTTGTCCGAGCGTCATTAATGTATCCTCCAAATTATCAAAATGATTATTTCCTATATATCACCACGGCTAAAACGACCATCGCTATGGTTTTGGTCCAAGTATAATATGGAATTGAACATCCGATCTATTATTTGAGTCGTAATATGAATGATACGGAAGTTAAGTACTCGTACATAGAAAAGCATGCCTTGGCAGTTGTTCAAGCTATCCAAAGATTTTGCCATTATATCTTACTCCTAAAAACAACAATAGTTTCAGATTGCAACCCCATGACTTACATCTTATCACGTCAATTTCTAGGGGGAAAATATTCAAAATGGATCGTCATTTTGCAGGAATTTGATTTGGAATTTATCAAATCCAAGTCAAAGAAGTCTTTAGTTTTGGCTAAGCTTCTCTGTGACCTTCCCTGTCATAATACTGCAACTACGTCGGAACCATCTATTCCAGATGAGTCTCTGTTTCTGATTGGATCATCTGATCCTTGGTATGGGGATTTCATCATTTATCTCCAAACCCAAACTTTTTTGACCTAATACCTCTCGCTCTGATCAGTGACGTATTCGATACCAAGCAAAATATTATCTGATCGTCGGCGATAAACTTTATCATTGTGGTGTCGATACCATTTTAAGGAGGTGCCTCACTCATGAGGAGGTCAAAAAAGTGTTAAATGATTGTCATGCTGGAGCTTGTGGTGGACATATTATATGGCTATGCTACCACGCAGAATATACTCTGTGCCGGTTACTTTTGGCCAACTATTTTTCAAGATTGTATCCTCGCAGTCAAAAGTTGTCATGCATGTCAGATTTATGACCATAAAATTTGCAAACCGCTAGCACCAATTCATCCTATTGTCTCTACTAGACCATTTATGAAATGGGGTATCGATTTCATGACCTGTAACCCTCCTTCGTCTGGGGGGCACGGTTATATTATTTCTTCAGTCGAATATTTTACCAAATGGGCCGAAGCGATTCCTACATTCAATAACACAGGACAAACAACTGCATTGTTTTTCTTCAACCATGTTATTGCACGGTTTGGGGTCCCATAGGCTATAGTTACGGATCATGGGAAGAATTTTCGCAACCATATGATGTCTGAATTGACAGCCAAGTTAGGAGTGTCGCATGATAATTCTACTCCTTATTATCCACAATCGAATGGACAAGTTGAGGCTATTAAAAAAATTCTTAAACGAATGCTTCAGCGAATGATATGAGTCTGTAAAAGGAACTGGCACTTGATCATGTACTCTTCCTTGTGGGCGTATCGAACCTCGGTGAGAAACGCTACCGGATTTACTCCTTTTCAATTGGTGTATGGTCTGGACGCTATCTTACCAATCCAATGTGAAATATCATCGTTAAAACTTGCGATAGACTTGTTACCTGACACCTCTGAAGAAGAAGCGCGTCTCCTTAACCTCATCCATCTAGATGAAACGCGTCGTGAAGCCCAATTGGCCAACGAAGCGCATAAGAGATGTATAAAGGTGAAATACGACAAAAATGTCCAGCCTCGCATCTATTCAGAGGGTGACTTGGTCCTTCTTTACAACCAGGAAGCTGATAAATTAGGTACAGGGAAATTCGATCCGTTATGGCATGGCCCCTACATTGTCAAAAGAGTTCTTTCTAAAGGTGCCTACGAGTTAGTTGATTACGATGGGATTCCATTGGTGCAGCCTAGAAATGGGTTGTATCTTAAACGTTACTATGCTTAATCATGAGCGTAGTAATTTTTTGTATTATATTGTTTATATGTTGTTGATTTGCATTCACTATATTAATTTGTTTTTTAGAGTTTTCTTGACATTAGTAATCCGCTTTAAATTTTATGGCAGATGTCTGAATCTTCGGAAAAAAATTTTGGATATGATGATGGTGCTAGTTGTAGTACGTAGAATCTATCCTCTGTGGTGTGGGCCATTTTCGCTCCAAACGGCGAGTTAGTGATTTTTCAAGGGATTTGTATTGGTAGATCGACGAACAATATCGCTGAGTATAGCGCGTTGATCGAAATTCTCTCTGATGCCATTTCATTTGGTATTAACTGCATAATCATCAAGTTAGACTCACAACTTGTGGTACTACAACTTACTAGTGTTTATACTATTTGAAATCCAACACTTTTTAGATTGTTCCTAAGAGTTCGACTTTTGGAGAAACATTTTGATTTCATTCAATATCAACACATTTCCATAAATCTAAACACTTTAACTAATTCATTAGCTAATCAAGTTTTAGATAGACATTTGCGACATAGCTAAAGAAAACATTCACATCATTGAATAGGATTGCGTATTAAACATAAGAAAAACTTTGAAAACATATAGATAGATAGTTATAGGTTTTTTACAAAATTTGTACCCAAGACGCGTTGGTCATCTAACCTCAAAATGTATGCAAAAATTCATAAGTAAACTAGTGGTGCTCATGATAGCATGCTATAGATCTAGCAATCCTACGAAGCAACCGCATCCAACGGTTAGGAACCCAAATTGTGTGTCGCTGCAGTCGCATGGGAATCTCTTCGATCCGGCAATCCAGAATTCCGAAGGTCAACCCCTCTATGTGCTACTAGAGCTCAGCAAGAGTCTCAACCATATCAAGGTCCTGAAGGACTGCTCTCCTGACAGCCCTCTCTGCTGACGCATTCACTTCACGCTCTAGCTCCTCTACTGATTGAATGTGACCGATATCTGCATTACATTAAAACATTTTGTTTAGTGTGGAAAGAAATTAAAACACAAAAACATTTGTATAAACCTTATAAAAATCAAAAAACATGGTCAAATCAATCTTACCTATTGCACCCCACTGAGCGCCTTCTGGTAAAACTAGATCTGGATATCCTCGGAAGTCGACTCCTGCATATGCATATTCATTGATGGCGACAATCTGTCACCTGAACCAGGTGAAGAATGTAGTCGAGAACACGATGGTCGATTGGCCTGAATGCCAGCCCATGAGTTCTACCCATCTCTACATTCGAGGATCTCTAGGACTAGATATATCCAATGTTACATGTTGTGGCTGCATCAATGGAATCCGTTCCAAAGCGAAGGAGATAAGGATTAACTATAACTGAAATTTTTCTTCCTTCCTCCCTTTGCCTTATTCAGTTGTTCCTTTATCTGAGATAGAACAACTTCAAACCAGTTGAAAACTGTTGGCTCTAAGCATTCCAACGCGTATTGCATATATGATCTGTTTGCCACATGGAGTGTAACGGTGCCAGCTAGTTTAGCAATCGTGAATAGGATGGTTCTCAGAGGCAAATCCTTGACATCACGGATGTTTATTTTTCCATCTTTGCTAGGTTCTGACCCCGGATAGAAATAATGCATAACATAATCCCTCACTTTTTCTCCTCCAACGGTATATCCTATGAGTGCAATGGGAAAACCTCTCCTCGAAAAACCTGTGAGAAAATACACATCCTCAACTGTTATGGACAACACTTGATTTTTTATGTGAAATGCCTTATCACTGGATCCCATGCTCGAACAAGGAACTATAAGAGTTCTATATGTTGCCTCATCCTGACAGTTTAAAGTACTTAAGTAGCCTGCAATCCCTTAAAGCTCTTACAATACTCGGATCATTCAAGGCAATCATATCTTGTTCTTCATGTTCTCTTTCTCTCCATGAAATCGTCATTATTATCCAATGGAAACCTGAAAAATCAACCACAAGATCCATTAGATACCTTTCATTTAAAAAAACTAGACAAATTTTGAGCACATCTTGAAAATCAAAAACATGAATTGCACCCAACACACTCCCTAGGTGAAAACAGTGCATTGCACATGCAGGTACCCTTCAATGTACCTACATGCAGGTTTCGATGTAAAAGAGTGCGTTGCCCTCATTTTGGGAAAATATTTACCCTAGAGGCCTCAAAACCCTAAAAATTTGTAAAGAATGGAAATGAAATGACTACTGAAAGAAAGAGGAGGTTTTTACTACTGACCTGGATCAAATGGCGATGAAATCCGTCCACAGAAAAGATCGCAATCAACGACTGAAGTTCGGGGGCAAAATCATGTTCAGAGCTCCAAAATGCAAATGGTAACTATGGAATGGTAAAATGAATAGTGAGAGTGCTTTATATAGTCATTTAATTACTTGCAAGTTAAATTTATTGCTATGACTATGGTTTTGTTATGTTTTTATCATGAAACATGTATTTTTAATCCATTTGTTGTTGTTCTGAACAGGGAATACAACTGATGAACAGATTAGTCGTGCAGATTTATTTCAAAGAAGGACTTAACCACAAAGCATACTTTTTCTCCTCATTTTTCGAGCTTTGATAAAAACGAAAAAGGATTTGAAGCGCACTTTTATCTCTTTTTCGAGCTTCAATAACAGCAAAAAAGGTACCCCTGGAGTCTTCTTTCAGCTCTTTTCATACTTCGATAATGTGAAAATATTGCTGAGCACTTGTCATTTTGAGCTCGTTAAAGTAAATGAATTGATATCTACTCAGTATAAGTTTAACCCTTTTCTGGATTGAGATGGATTATTTACGAAAGGGAATACCTTGGTTAAACATGACCAAAGAGGTTCTTTCAAATATCATTTTACACTTTTTCGGATCTGAGAGACAAATTTACGAAAAAAGTACTTTTGGAGTTCTCTTTCGTCCTCTTTTTCAGACTCTCTAAACATGAAAAAGGACTGGGCTGTCACTGTCGTTAAGCTCGTTAAAACATAAAATAGCGACGGGCTTGTCAATCATGGCAAGAATCAAGTTTCATTCATCGCTAAACTCGTTAAATTATTAAATAGCGATACTTTATTCTTTATTTTCCTGAAGGGTTGAATTATAGATCAAGAAAATGTTATCCTCCTCAAGCTTGTTAAAAAATAAATAGGTACTAGTCGACAAATGACCGGGGAAAATTTGGGAAAAGCAAGCAAAGTTTATTTTTGGTAGCAAGTCGCTCTTGAACATGACACTTCTTTCACTCCATGTCCGTGACTGTTTGGGTTGGGTAATAATCTTGGCGGTTCATTCACACCTATGGTTCATCATACCTTCACTTCGATTTTGGGTCAATGCTGCCAACTCATCATAGTGTCACCGATATGTTCAAGAGAAGTCATCCAGTGATTTAGAACTCATCCATCTGCAATACTCATAAACCTTCATTTACATGACCGTCATCCCTGACAATTGCTATATCAAGTCATATCCTTGTCTTCGAAATCAGTAACTCCAGTTTTGCAATAAGGTGACTTCTTGTAGACTACAAATCAATATCTAGGAAGTTCACTTAGAAACATCAGATTCTAGTACCATGAGGCTTGTTACAGCATCGACAAGATCCTTGCTTTCAGACTTTTGATCGAAAGATTTTGTTTGGCGTTCGACATCAAATCATTTATTCAGGCCTTGCGAAATGTACTGCAGTACCTTGAGGGAAATTTTCATTAATGGTGGTTCTATCGCATTTGTTAAGAACTTTCATTATTGGCTGGTAATAAAACGATGTATTTCCATGTTCGATGACAAATCATATATTCGCATGGCTAGACTTGTGCCCGAATGATCGAGTGAATGAGATAAGAAGACCCCAGATCTAGTTTCAGCCATTCGGGCCGCGATTTTAGGATTGTTGTACACATCATCTGTACGGTGACCTTACATACAGATTGTCATCCAAACATGGGCCTATATCTGTAGGCGATGTCTACATCTGGGAAACATTCCAATGTAGACGACTTTCTGAATTATGTACATGTTATTAGATTGTTTTATGTGTTGACTATGGGAATGCCTACCCTCAACAATTATGATCAATAGAGGATTTATCATGATGTAATGTATTGTAAGATTGATGCAGGTGACCGTTCCGCTTTGTTTCCAGTCTCATCACAGTGTAAAGCATCTCAATCAAATGTTCTTATTATTTGGATCTCATGCTTTAGGGGGCAATTGTTATAGGTAAATTTGGGCACCATTCCCAATGACCTGGTTAACTGGGCAGCATCTCCAGGACCGATGATCAAAGGGTCTATCATTCCCTATCATCTCAGTTGCTATATGCTCTAAGACAGGAAACATTCATGAATCAAACAAGATTTTCATCAAAGCAAGGCTTTTCCATGGTTTGAAGCTTATTATTAAACATGTGGGAGCTCACCAATGCAGGCTCTAAGGGGCCTAAGTGCGTTGCATATTCAGGTAGCCCCATTCCAGGCTGCTCTACAAAGCACATACCTACATTCAAAGGTGCGTTGGTCAGATTGGGAGTGAAATTCTCATTGTTCCAGAATATCCACTTGGCCAGTGTCTTCTAGAAGGGTTCACATGTGTCAATCTTAGGATCCAAGTGTCCATTTGACATCTACATGAATGGAAACATGTCTTGCCTATTTTTGGAATTTTATTGATTACAAAACTGCCTACAGTTCCTCTATAAATTGAACACAGATCTAAGTGTCTGGGAGGAAGAATTTGAGTAGGGAAATGTTGGAGAATTTTCAATAGAGAGTTTGGTTTGTGGAACTGCTACTGGAGAGACTTAT
This sequence comes from Pinus albicaulis, assembly GCA_034641835.2. NCBI lineage: Eukaryota > Viridiplantae > Streptophyta > Pinopsida > Pinales > Pinaceae > Pinus > Pinus albicaulis. The sequence goes on from JAXQQM020082526.1 coordinate 19,146, forward strand.
GTTGTGATGAGACTTGGGAAATTTGCTAGAAGGTCACGATGAATCAGTCACTAGGTTGTAACCTCTCCTTCTATCATCAATAAAGAGTACTTCTTTTTTTTCCCTACATGCATCCATGTTTACTTTGATTTTCCATGTTGTAAAATCTTGGTTGATGAATGTAGTTTATGCTTAACTGATTTGGCTAATTAACTTGAATAGATATCGAGATTATTGTATCTTCTTCTGTTTCAGTGCTCTTTCTTGCAGGAAGCATTCAACTATTTGAAACCGCTTGAGGTTGAGGCTGTAGTGGAAGCGACAGAAAGGAGCCATTTGGAAGCGACTGAAACAAGTAAGCATCCAATCCTCTCTGTATATCTGCTCTGAGTTAGGAAAAAGGGTAGTGTCATATTTCACCTGTTGTTCTAGACTAGACACCGGTCTAGGGCAGCTTAGTTTATCTGTAGATTACACCTGGTGCAATGAAGTTGTAGGTCAATTTTTGTCCACAAGAGTATCAACCCAAAAAGTATTAAGGATGAAATAAGGGA
>JAXQQM020065250.1:0-64424 GCA_034641835.2 Pinus albicaulis
CTTGTCTGATTTTTAGGTTGTTTTTTCTCATTATGAGCATGAATATGAGCTTTCGGATCATTTGAAAATAGATTTATCCTAGATTGATCTTCATATTCCTATAAAGTCAAACAATTTGACTGCGATGTCTCTCCAACAAGATTTATTTATGCATCCTCCACTTGTTATTCTTGTTGATTTTCTTCAGCAAAATTGTTCAATGGAGGCTGAACATTTTGATCATCAGGATTTCTCCTTGGGTGTTGTAAAATTTGTTGGGGCTGAAAACGTCTCCTAAAAGGAGCCTACTTTTTGTTTCCTTCATTTTGGATGGGCCTAGCAGCAGACCTGTTTTCCAACTCCAGTTTTGTCATTTTAGAAGCAATATCTTTAATCAGGTTAGACATTTGCTCTAGCTTATCTTCAGCTGTGAAAGTTTTAGAGGAGGAACATTTTTTCTTCTCTTTCATTTTATTTTTATATTTTTCCCTCTTCCCTTCTTCAATTTTCAACTTGTTTGAGTTCGTAAGATTGGACTGCACTCCAATAGAAGCCTCCTACATACCCACCAATGTTTGTGGCTTTTTATCTCTCAACCATACTGCAAACATGGAATCTAAGGCATTGGAAAAGGTAATCATGGTTGTGGTTTCACGGGGTTTAACCTCTACAGGAATATTTTGATAGATTTTATTGAATCTCTTTGTGAAATATGCCAATGAATCATCATCCTGTTTCTTTAAAGCCCCAAATTCTGTGAGATAATAGAAGTAATATTTCTTGTCACTCCATTGTTTTATAAAGACCTGTTCTGAGTCATCTATTCATGTTATTGAATTGAGTTTCAAATTTATGAACCACTTCCTAGCTTCACCATCTAAGATTTGCACAAAAATTCTAGACCAAACATATTAATGTTCAATGTTTTGGTTATCAGCATAACTGTAGAAGGCAACAAGGTGTTCTTCAGTAGACACTCTTTCTCCCTCTCCTATGTATTTGGGAAAATATTTCAGATAATCCCATTGAGGAAGAGGATGCAAGGGTTTAAGAAGGACGAGTGGCGATTATCTTGTAGCAACAATCTATTGCATCCTTGTAAGAACAGGATGAGGCATGACTTGTTGAGGTACAAATGGTAAACTTGCTGACACACAAGTTTGACTACTGGAAATTTCAGTTTGTGGAGTTGAAAATAATGGATTTTAAAAGAGATGGACAACATAAGGTTTTATTGCAGCTTCTCCAAGAGAATCAGTTTTAGATGTTGATTCTTGAAGGATTGGGGCAGTTTCAAGTCTATTTTGCTGGGCTAAAAATTCAGAAAGACTAAAATTCAAATTTTCAGGAGGATTATCTCCTTTTTTATGAGAAGAGGATGAGCCAACGGCTCGGTTTTGAGACAAAGGAGAGTACTCCTATTGTGGACTAAAATAATACTGATATTTAGGATGATTTTGGAGAAAACTCAAAAAAAAATTCATGTCTTCCTCAGTTAAAATAGCTCTATCTAGAAAGGGCACAATTTCCAACACTTGTTCTAATTCCCATTCTTTCAGTACAAAGGTTTTTGATTTCTAATTTTCTTCACTGATACCTAAAACTTCTTCTTTCACTGGAATGATATTTGTTTCTGATTTACTAAGTGATGAATGAGATATATTTTCAGTTGAACCTAAGCTAACATCATCTACTTTTCCTTCAATGGAAGTAGTTTCAACTTGAAATATTTCAGGAGATTGCTTTGAAACTGAAATTTCTTTAGGTTGTAAAGCAGATGATGGTACCTTTTCTTTCGGAATGTATTTTTCACGCATGTTTTTCACTGAATGTGGTGTAGCTTCAACTGATTTCTCTTTCCCTCTAGCATCCTTTATTATCTTCTCTGGATCAGAATCTCGAATCACAGGAGGTGACCTCTGACTTCTTCTTTTGGTAGGTGGTCTTGAAACCCCTCATACTCTTTATGGAGTCTCCAAGTGAAATAATTATAATCAGAATAGTGACTAGTTTTTATTCACCTTTAAAAATGAGTACTAAGCATTCATGCAACAATTTCAGGAGAATACAAAGTTCAGAATCTTCGACTCTCGACAGAAGCACCAAAAGATGTTAGCACTGGAATCAACACTTGGATTGTGACAAGTGCTTGACCAGACACATCCTAAGCTCAAGGCTATTTATGATTTGGATTGGATTGTGGAAATTTATTTAATCTTACATCTGTTGAAAAGGTTTCAAATAGATAACTATCTTTTACACATAAGGGTACTCAGGCTTGATGTGGTAGCAAGAGTAAATTGGTAATTATTGGGTTAGGAGAATATGCAGAAGGACAGTGGGTCTATAAGATAGAAGTCCATTGTTTAGACAGAAAAATAACACAAAGTTCAGATTGATAGTGCATCAAAGAAAAAAATCTCCTAGAAGTCTTACGAGAATTTCATTCTACACCTAAAGATACATGTTTCAAGGAATTCTCATAAATAATTTACCACACATGTCTTATCAAGGAAGCTTGCTAAGCAATACTGAAAAAAATAGATAATCATGCATAAATAAAACATGATAATAATAAAAACATGGAACACAGTTAACATCACAATTTGAAACTGGAGAATTTAGATATGGAAACACATTGGGTAAGTAAACAATACACACAACAAGTTGTCATAAGTCCTCAAGAGTATTGTTGATATATTATATATTAAAAAAGTGTAACACAATATTATTTGTAAGGTATAATCATCGAACCCTTCTCTCTTTGCATTACATCATATTTATATGAAAATAGGAGTTCTGTACAAAAGCCTCCAGTAAAGTGGAACTCAGTTTTAGGAATTTATTACAACACTCTACGTATGGTATATTTCATCTAAAACATTAAAGAAAAACTGAAAATGGAAATAAGATAAGGTGTGGCATCATGGAGCTGAAGCTAGTTGAATAAATGTGGCTGAGTTCCCTTGTAGCTCATCAAAACTGTCTCCAAAAAAGGTGGAACCCAACAACTGAAAGAAGTATCTGTGAACACATGTCTGCATATCTGCTAAAACATAGGAGTGACTAACCAATTGGAAGTTTATCTGACACCTGGAAAAACTCATCATAATAGAAATCACATCCACTTCATCCACTTTGGTGTCATAATTGTGATAATAAAACCAAAAAGTAGTGTTTCCTTTCCATATACTAATATCCGAAAATATTAGCTACCTCCTATGAAAAAGGGTAGCTATATCTGAAAATATTGTAAATAAACCAAAAATGGAAGACTAATTCAGATTTTCAAAGCTACACATCTTCATTCTTCATAGGTTTAATATGGAGGCAAAGATTCTGATAGCTCATCTTTTGTCACCCTTTTGTTTGACCTCCTTTTCGATGTTTGATTGTTTAGTTGAGTCTTTTTATTCTTGGTTTTATCTTCTAGGTTGTCATCAACATTTATGATCTCATCCTTGAGAGTAAGGTTAGCAATCAGCTTGCTAGTTAATCTATGTTTTTTTTAGGCCTAGTGTGAGGTGTCTAAATATAGGGATTTGGAATATACTTAGGCATTTTTCCTCCATGTCCAAATCTGCTAGATTCTCCCTCCTCAAATTCTGACCCAATATATTTTGTATCACTGCTATATTCATAAGATGAAGATGAATTTATTACAGTCTTCTTCCTCTTCTTGGCTGAAGAGCCAATATATGAGAATAACTAAGCCAAAGTAGGCTCTTCCTTTGTGATAGTCTCAGACACTTTGTTTTTACCTTTCTTAAGTGATGAAAAAACCTGCTAAAGATTAGGCTTCTTGAATGATATACCACTATTTTGTTGAATCTCTTGAGTATTTTCTAAAAAAGGGTTTGATCTCTTTACTCTAGGGCTGATTTCCTCTAAAGGTAGAACAGGGATGGATGTTAGGATTTTGGGGTTGAATTCCTCTGAAAATTCCTTTGTCACGATGAGCCTTCTGCTATGTTTTCCCCTTGAAGAGGAAGTTGCTTCCTCTTTGTTTTTAGACACAGTATTTTTATGAAACATGATATTTATTTTCTTAAACTTATTTCTACACTCCTCCATGAATGACCTTAAGGTATTTGGTTCCTTGGGTGAAATCCTTGTTGGTGAACTGTTGGTGTGAACTTCATTTGTTGGTTGTGTTGTTGGTATAGATGTAGGGTCTCTAGCCTTCTTAGTTAATCTCCTAGAATACATTTTGGATGACATGGAGGAAGGGCCAGCTTGTGATGAAGTTGATGAGTGAATAGGTTTTGGCTGTTGTTTTTATGAATCTCTCACTTTTCTGGGTCTCCCTAATCTTATTCTAGAATAAGCAGTATTAAATCCCTCCTTTATAAATTTCTCCCAAGTAGTCATTTTCCTTCTCAAGTGATAAGATATAAATATCTTAATCAGGCCTCTATGATATAGGTTATGTAATGAGTAACCTGGAGTCTTTTGAATCCTCTGAGACATTTATAGCAAGGATCTATGTAGAAAAAGGGGTAAGTTCATAGGTCTGGCACCTGAAATGTGGACTAAAAACCTCATTTTATATTTGTGAACAGTCGAAAATCTTCCTTCACAAGTTATGTAGCGTTGCACAATAGTAATAATGTGCTGCAATTTAGGTTTAAAGTATGAAATGTGTATGGTTGGAGTCCATCCAATGTGTTCATGCTTAGGCTTCAACTAAACATTTTCATCATCTTTAACAAGAGTTTTAATATTCTTATTCCAAGACTCACCTGTTGCAGAAGTCTGAGTTTCCCATGAAATGATGGTTTTTGTGACGTTGAAGGTTTGAGACCTAGTCTTAACCTTCTCACCATCAAAGGTTTCAACAAATTCTTGCGCGATGGCCACATTCTCACTAGAGAATTTATTTAAGAACTGATACCAATCAACTGCCTTGAACTCTACTTTAGCACGTCTATCCACAAAGCGAGTTTTAGCTGGCTCATAGTGGTTTACCTTGCCTCCTTTGCCCATAATGCACCTGTTAACCCTAATCTCCAACATAGTTGTAAAACAAGCACTAACCTCCAAGAAACCCTACTTGCTGGCACCTGTTAACCCTAACCTCCAACACAGTTGTACACTAAGGACTAACCTCCAAGAAACAAATGATTTAAAATGGACAATGAAATTTTTAATTGCAGTTTTCAAAGGAATGGATGGAACAAGGTTATACTTTCCCTCAAACTCGGTAAATAAGGATGACACGATTCATAGAAATTATTTATAGCCACTACCACTTGTTTCACCAACTCCATCACCTATCTTATTATTTCTACTTGTACTACACTTGTGACACCTATACCTTTTAGTAAATAGCAATACAGTGGCATGATCTTAGCATAAAAATGATCACCTTTTAATTCATCTATCAATGAAAAATCAATATTATTCGGATATGAAACACCTTATACTTCAACATTTTCCTTAATCTTCGAATAGCAATGCTAACTTCAGTTAAATAATATTTCATCTGCTCCTTTCTATAAATTTTCATGAAATTACTACCCTTACGAAAAAGACTGCTTTTTTCTGTAAAAACCATAGCTTTTGAAAAAGATAGTTGCCTTTCATGAAAAGAAAAAATAATTCTTGTATTATTCTTAATAGAAATCATGAATCTAACACTCTATCTCTGACCTTGTAAAGGAAATGACGATGAAATAATAAGACTCTTTTTCAAATGGAAATCTATGACTTCAACCACTAAAAGTAGTTAAAACACCTATTTCGAAGGGACTTTACTCTATCAACCTTATAACATAAACATAGTATTGGACTGAGAACTCATTTTGAATTTTATTAGAAAGTGGCAAAGACTCATACAATTTAATCCTCCAAGTTTCTTCACCATGAGCTAGGATATGGAAGAGGATCAAAGACAGGACTTTATAATGACAACCAGACTTCGAAATGTTTTGAAACAATTCCAGTGCTAACACCATGCATGAATTTGATATATTTATGTTTTAAATCCATAAGACTCTTCACCCAAGTAGGAGAAGGTATGGGGACCCAATCAATGATAAAAACTCTTGAATACTTTTACCTTTTCCTCTATTTTAATTTTTCAACCCTTCAAGGCAAGTCGCTAGTGCTAGGACAAGGGTTGAATTCATCTAAGGCTTGGGCTACTAAATATTTGGAGCTTATTTGGCATATTTTCGCCTTGTTTTACCCTAACAACAAAAAATATAGTGCATTTCATGGTAAAAAGAGCCTTATTAGGATTGATGTCAATGATCTCAAGTAATTTATGGATTTTCAAAACCCTAATTCTATACAATACTTCATATTAGGGCTTGTTGAAGGTTTACCATCTCCTATTGTTGATTGTACCTTTAAGTAAACATTTTCCTTTTCTTATATTCCTAGATGCACATTCATTAAATCATATCTTGAAACCCTAGGCCTCATGCACTCATTCCAAGACTTAGTTTATAGTATGTTACAACTTGACATAAATATTTGTGAGCTAATACATACCTTGCTTCAACAATTCACATACATCACCTTAAAGCTATTGACTTAGAAGACCTTTTAGGTGATATATACTAATAAGGCTCCCATGTGGTGAAATTATACTAAAGAACAAGAGGTGGAGTGCTAAGGTGATAGTGGAAACAACCTATTTGTTATATCTTGGTGTAGTTTTTTCACTACGATGTCTCTCACAAATCCTATCAAATTTTAAGGTGACGGGGAACATTAGTGATGATGAAGAATTAGTTGAAGAGGAAATTTATGAAATTCCTCCACCTCCATTATATCCCAAACAAGAACCAAAAAATTTAAGAGAAGAAATTGGTATGTATTAAAGGAGAATAACTAGGTCCATGACCAAATAAATCTCCAAACAGGGCAAATAAAATAACCAACAAGAGTAATATTCATTTGTGAAAATTTCTAAAATGCATAGGACAATGTATTCTACACCTATTAAATCAACATTGGAAGTGGACCACGATCTACAAATTTTGTAGGATTGCATTGAATAATTATAAGCTAAAGAAGGGAAGCCATATGTATCAAGGGAAATAAGTGAAGAACCACACACTGTAGTAAAATAGGACCCTTTCAACATTATAGAGAACGAATCAACAGTTAAGGACTATTTTTACGATGTCTTAAAGAAAATTTCTCAAGAGACCAAAGGAAAAACTCCCACAAAGTTTCATAGGTGAATTGAAGAAAAATAAGAGTAAAATAAAAAGTTTAAAGAGAGAAGTAGAAGAGACGAAAGTTTTGAAAATACACATACAAACACGATATGAAATGTGGTCTAGGAAAAGAATCAGTATTATTGAGGAAAATTATAGGCCCAAGGAATAGGAGAAAAGGCTACAAGAGGAAAGTATTATGATTTTAAAATAGGCCTATTAATTGTATTAGTAGAAAAATTAATAAATGAAAATAACCAAAGCTTAAAGATAAGGGTGCTTATGAAAAGGATAAGGTAGTCAATCCAAAGAGAATCTATATCCAATGTAGATGTTCTCCTATGGGAAACAAGGAAAATTTTAAGATTAAAGCAATACAATTTTGTTGCACGAGGACATGCAACAACTTCTCCTTGGGGAAGATACTATCGTCGTTTTTCTTAAAAAATAACCAACTAAATATATGTCATGTTGACCATAATAAACCCATTACCCATCACTTTTATCATATTTTTTCTTCATCTTGACCAATGTAACGACTAAAAATGTATTTTTATCATTTTATTTTTATTTTTATTTTCAATAAGTTTTATACATTGAAAAATAAATTACCAATTTTTATAAAAAAATAAGGCATTTTTGTAATTCTTCATTTGTTTAAATATCGAAAGGCATTCTGGGTTAAACAAAAGGCACCGGTTTTGTTGCCAAGCTTCCCGAGAAATGCATAGTCCTCTTTGATCCATGAAAAAACAACCATAAGGGTCCAATCAGTGCATTGAGAACATGATCACTTAGAAGGAAGAAGATGTAGTTTTGAGAAAGGAATTCATACAACTCCACACATTTTCAATTTGGAAAAATTTTGAGCTACCATTGAGGTTGAATTTAATCTAAAATACTACTAAAGTAGGAGATTAATGGGTTGGATGAATATTATCAACAAGTTTTTTTTATTTTGTTTTGTATAAATAGCTTTAGAAGTGAAGGCCTGAGGGAAGTGTGAGAGATTTCCATTTATTGTTGAGATTTACATTAAAAGGTAGCAACTTTGAGTTTTTATAGCAGATATATATTTTAATTTGAAAATTGAGTCTCGGCGGCCCTAAATTCCTTGAAATTTGGGTCATTTCTTTCATTTTTGTATTATCATTTTTTATGTCATTCATTTGCAAGTAAATACTTCTTTAATTTATTTTTGATTCTCTATTATATATGTACAATTTTCTCACAATTCATATGCAACATTAGTTTCCTATGAATAGATTTAATTTTTGTTTTTTAAATCAAGTTTAGCCTTGCCTAATTGAGTAAAATTAGGGTTTCAACGAAGAATTGTTGTAAGTTTTTAATCTACCTGAGGGAGTAAGGTAAAGACACAACAACTGAAGTTGCTACTAGTGGAGACCCTAATGTATGTTTGATTAACCAATTAGACTTGAGTCAGTTGTGTTCTTCAACTTGCTTTAGAATAGTTTTTCATTCAAGCTTGTGTGGTTAAAATTTCTTCATCAATCAATAGTTTATATACATGAAAAGAGAATTGTTGTGTGGACCTTGTTAAGGCATAAAATCCTATAATATATATATTTTTTCCATGTCAACTTTTGTAGCTCATATTGAAGAATATTAGTTCCATTTTGTCATAAAGGATTTGAGTTGATAAATTAGAATATGGTTTTTCTTTTCTAGTTAGAATTTCCATCACTTCCATTGTAGTGACTTAGTCAATATTGAAATTTTCATTTTATTTTAGTTTAAATTTCATTTTCAAAATGAATTTTTCAATGATAGCCATAACATTTGATTTCATTTAGAATTTTCTACAAATAATTCCATTCTTCAAATTTTAAGTGACAATAAGGAAAATCTAAGGCTAATTATTTTCATGTAATGGTCTGCTTCTAATTTTATGGACTCCTAGTTTAATAATATTTATGTCATAATTTATGCAATTAATTTAGACAACAACCATCGATGATAAATTGATAGTCATTAAGGAATGATGATTAAAACCTTACCCCTCTAAAAATACTAGTAAGTGATCAAACCCATGGAATATCCTTAAGAAAACATGTAATTTCCAAGAAAAGAACATTAAAACATGTATTTTTTGAACACATTAGATAGCAGGGATGCTACTAGGTAGGAATAGGAAACCTAGACCTCCTCTTCCTTATCGTACTTATGTCACACTCATTACAACCATTTTCTCATATGTAAGTTTATTAGGAAAATATTTCCCTTTCTCTACTCATATATAGAGAAAATATATCAAATACCATTATCCAATGATAGTGAATAAAAAATAAGAAATATTATATAAGTGTCAACCATACATAACACATACATATCCTAGGTCCACATATATGGACTCAATCTAGAGTCCATATGCACTTGTGGTTATTCTTGTCACACTTAACAAACCATAAGTAGCTTCATATGGCATACTAAATTTCATCATGTAACTACATGTTCATTTTCAATATGCAATGACATCACAATAATATTGAAGCATAAACCATAAAGTATATATATCTACATTGTAATAATCATTTCAAATTAGATTTAAATTGTGGATCACATCATTCATAAATGTATATGTCAACCAATTGAGTCAATCTTCTAATCTAAATGACCTCAAATAATAACATCATATCAATCAAATTAAGTTAGAGCCAAAAATAGCACTACAAATGTGAGTTTACATATTAATAATTTAATATCTTTCTGATTCACATGTATGTCATTTTTATTTACCACACACACACACACACACACATATGACAACAGCTAATGACACATTAATATAATAAATATGATATAAATTGATGACAATTATTAACTCATTAAAACTAGCTAGGAAATATATTACAAATCCGCAATAATAACAATAATAATAATAGTAATATACTAATTACTCACAAGCTAGATACCACTAAAATTATCGCCTTATAGTAGACTAATATTACACTGCCATTAGTTGCTTTCCTCAAAGTAGTAGTGTGTGTGTGTGTGTGTGTGTGTGTGTGTGTGTGTGTGTGTGTGTGTGTGTGTGTGTGTATATATATATATATATATATCTGTGTGTGTGTGTGTTTTAGTTTTCTTTTGTGATAGAAAAATAGCTAATTTGTACTTGTGAAAGCATAGGGATTATATATATGTTTTATTTTGTGGTAATAAATTAGATAATTTTTACTTGTGAATGCAAAGGGAACTTATATATATATATATATATATATATATATATATATATATATATATATGGAGAGAGAGACTCTATGTTAAAAAAATGTAACAACCTTATCTTAAGTATAAGTCAAGCATTTGAATTTAGATGAAAGTTAAATTTTTAGTGGAAGTCTACAATGAAGGCATGTACAAAAGATCAACCGATGATCAATAATGGAAGATAAAATGAGTATGGAATTGGGCGGTAAGGAGTGTAGGTGTGCATGAGAAAAAGTAGTTGAGTGTTTGGATAGAATCCAAGGGATTTGAAGTGGAAGTGGATAAATAAGTCTAAAAAGTTGGAAATTCCATATTTATACATAAAAGGATTAAATAATGTAATAATTGGTTTGAAATTTGTTTATATTCTTAATCATATGTGTTATTTTTTTCTAATATAATAAATTTTCAAGTCTTATCAGGTTTTCTTCTATAGGTGGTAGAAATTGGTCTTCAACTTTGATTGCACAATGAATAAAAGTATAGAAATTGGGTAGAAATCCTAATTTATGGGTGGTATAATGTTTTTCTTCAGCCTCATAATTGAGCATGGCTATAGCCATTAGAAGCTACCAAAAAATTTAATATAATAAAACAAGTATGTGCTTAAAATATATCATTGAATCCTTCCAAATACAAAGCCTTTAGGATTCATTGGATGAAACTCCAAAGTTCCTTGGACATAGAGAAAATGTTATGTGATGAAACCAAATGTATGATGAGGAATAAATATGGCTAGTATGAATTTCCAATCTCATGTAACGGACCATTGAAGCAAGAATGTTAGGTTATTTTAATAAACAAATGCCTAGTTTCCATTACTGGAAAAAATGACCTATAAAAGTGATTTAAGAAGAATAGTGCCTTAATAAGAATGCATATAATACATTGATTGTAATAACCATATGAAATTCAATTTATAGAGAGTAAATGGAATTGACAAATTGTGCTGCTTTTGACTATTGTGGTTACTATTGTATACAACTAGAGAATCCCTAGAAAGAGTATGTAACATGCTTATTTAGAGTGAACACCATATTTATACATAAAGAAAGGTGTAATCCATAATCCTTCGAGGGAAAGAAAGAAAATAAAGTAATAAAGGTAGACCATGAATGACATAATGTTACATAACAAAAAGGACATTGTAAGGAATAGATGATAAATGGATTCACTCAAGTGAAGATGTTATGTAACTCATGCATTAGATGGGTGAACCATCATATTGTATAAGATTTGAGTATACTTAAGAGGTATAGGATGTGAACCAAAAAATTATGTAAATAATGTGAAGTGAATAATGAACTTCAATCCACTTGGGAGTTGTTATCGAGGGAAGTGGATAATTTTCTTGTGGGATAGAGTATGAGGTAAAGTGGAGTTTGGCTAGGATTTTTCTAAGGAATTTAAAAATGATTCTACAGATATATAAGGAATAAATGCTACTCTATATGAGGAAATGGCATGGTAGTATTAGCTAGGCCTAGTAAAGTAAATTTGAGTAGAGGAAAGAATACACATATAGCCCAAAAGATCAAAACAAGTTTCAAAGATGCCATGAATTGAGTGCAATAGTGAATTTCCCATGAGGAAAGAAATAGTACAAGAAAAATATTTTCAAGATGTTGGTAGAGGAATCATGGGAGTTCCCATGAATCAATATCTAATTAATTAACATCAAAAAGGTTGAGGGAAACTATATAGTTATGAATTGGTCATGTAGATGTTGTGTGAGTGATAAATGGAATTTGGGAAAGAATTGATTTATTCATGTTTTGATATATTAATCAATATGCTTATGATTTCATGTGAATGCATGTATATGATTGCATATTTTATTTTATGTTTCTAATGCAAATTTTAGAAGAAACATCAAATAAAATATGAAATCAATACAAAACTAAATATTACCCTACTCTATGAATAAAAACCAATGCGTTACTTGATTCGAGGGGCCCTTCGGGACTTGGAAAATCGCCCAAAAACTAATTCAAATCAGCAAGATTCTCAAACTTCAATAATTAATCTTCATTGAAACCATTTATCTTCTTACAAAAAAAATGTTCAATTGAAAAATCAAGATCCCCTTTATAAGTCCTATGAGGATCTATTTATACATAAAAAATAGTGAATAAGGATAATATCCAATCCCCTAAACTTAGAAAATGAATTTACAACTTTAGAGGAAAATCTCAAAAAACTATTTTTTTTGTAATTTTATACAAATTGGCATTAAAGAACCGATCATATATTCTCCACCATGATGTATTTTAAGGATTTGTTTCTATGGAGCCTTATTTTACATATTATTAACAAAAAAATCTCTTATAATTTCCTTATGCAATTCCATAGCCTCAGAAATCATGTCTGAAGTTGGTTATTTAGATACATATGCCAATCTGGGTTTATTAGAAATTTTGTACTAGTATACTTCGAAGAGCCTGTTGTAAATTTTAAACCGTGTGGAAATTTTCTAAATGGGTTGAGATATACTTAAAGTGCCATGTTATGCAAAATCTCATTTTTTAGATTCTTGATATTTTCCACCATATGCACGAAAATCAAAGTAGAACATGGAAGTTTCAAAATTGTTACCTATTTTTGGCTCTAGCTTAAATCATGTGGTAGGATCTCACATGTGGGAGATGAGTATATTCCAAGTCTTGTACCAGCATATTAATACCATATGGACGTAGAAATTATCCAAAGGGATTCAATCTTATCTTGTAATGTGCTAAAACAAAATATTGAATTCTTCTACAATTTGCAGAAACCAAATTTGATCGCACAATCACATAACAAGTAAGAGAAAGAAATTAGCAATCGCACAACACAATATGTATTTGGGGAAAGAAACTACTCAAAACCTCACTATATGTATATTACCTAAAGTCAAGACCATGAAACAATACAATGTTATTTCCCTCACTTAGAAACCTCTGCACTCTGCTGACTGTCTCACTCTGATCTAGGAAAAATCAGTCAAATACTTAACCAATTCTCAACCTCTATCTGATCAACCTTGCTTACTCATTCATGGAGGAATTTTTTCCCTATTAAATAGGAAGTTCCCAAGAATTTAATGTGCAATTCATCCAAGGCTTCCTAATGACCTCATACATTACTTGTACAATTTTCTAATTATACAACTGATAGTTATCTTCCCTTTAACCTCAATCTCAATTGGGCCTTCCTTAGAGATGACATGAAACAAATATTTATAGTTAATTATCAGTGAACTGATTGATCACTACTTGTGAATTAAATCATATCTAATTCACTAGACCTCACACTAGCTCATATCTCAGTTACAACTAGTTAAACTAATTTTAACTCAATCAATTGAGTTAACTAATTACAACTCACAAATAATTGTAACTGGACCCCCTAAAATCATGGGAGAACTCTACATGCCTCCTCTATGACCCTCAACTCGAATTTCCTAAGCTAACTAAGTCTTCTTAACTCAGTTAGCTAATACAAGTTGTCATGAGATGAAATCAAAATTTCTCTTCCAATTTATTTAATGGGAAATTAAATCAGAATCCCCCTTGGGTGCCATTTCAACACTCCCTCTTAACAAGAAAGGGATCATCTGCTACCCTGATCCTGTCTCTATGGAATTTTAATTCTCTTCTTTCTATTACCTTCATCAATATGTATGCATCCTGCTCCTCCGTGGGAATGTACTCTAATGACATAACCTGCCTCTGCACACTATCTCTGAGATGGTGATACCGAATATCAATATGCTTGGACCTGTAATGAAAAGCTGGATTAACCAAGAGTTTTATGCAACTTTGGTTATCACAATGTATCACCACAGGATCCATCTATCGACCAAACAAACCAACAAGTATCTTCCTCATTTAGATGGCCTCACATGTTGCCTAACTGGCCGCAATGTACTCTACCTCTGCTGAACTGAGTGCAACTGATCTTTATTTCCTATTGTACCAAGAAACTGTTGCTGATCCTATGTTGAAGATGCCCCCAAATGTGTTCTTCCTATCATATGGACACCCTTCCCAATCGACATTAGTGAAGCCTTGCAGATTCACTCCCTTTGTCCATCTGTACCATAGCCCATACTGTGTAGTGCCTCCGAGGTATCTCAACACATGATTTCTTGCCTTCCAAAAGAGATTGGTAGGCCTAATCATAGCTTGACTAATCTCATTAACTATGTATCATATGTCTGGTCGTTTTTTCACCAAATACATCAGTGAACCCACAAGCTGTCTTTAAATAGTAGCATCTACTACTTCTCCCGAGGTCGCATCCTCCTTCGTCCAATTTCCTACTAGAGGATTCTTCATGAGTTTATCTTCATGAGGATCTCATTGGCATACTTTCCCTAAGATACAAATATCTCCCCATCTCTTTTCCATATTTCCAATCCCAGGAAATAGTGCAAGAGCCTCATGTACTTCATCTAAAATTCTCTTGCAGTATCCTCTTTGCAAGACTTGATGAGTTTCTCATCATATTTCAGTATCAAATCATCGACATAAAGTATAATAATAAAAATATTACCATATACCACAATATGATATAGGTTCACATCCACTTCACTCTTGGTGAAGCCCAACCTGGTGAAATAACTGTCGATCCTAGTGTACCAAGCACGAGGTGCTTGCTTCAGCCCATACAATGCTCCCTTGAGTCTGCACACATGTGACTCCCTATCTAAGGTCTCAAAACCCTCCATCTACTTAATGTAAACCTCTTCCTCAATAAATCCATTGATAAAGGTTGTCTTTACATCCATCTGATGTAACTTCCATCCCATCTCCACTAAGAGTGCAAGGATGGATCTAATATATGAGTTCCTTGCAACTGGTGAAAATGTCTCATCATATTCAATCCCCTTCACCTGAGAGAACCCTCTGGCCATAATTATGGCCTTTTTCTTCTCCACACTCCTATCTGTTGCCTGATTCACCTTTTAGACCCACCTAGATCCTAAAATTGACTTCCCCTCTAGTCTTAGTACAACTTCATGTGCACTGTTTCTAATAATGGATTGATACTCATCAACCATGGCATCAAGTCACACTGGTTGTTTCACTAATTCCTCAAAATAGGATGGTTCTATCTCAATACCTTCGCTCATAAGAGCCATGTATCTAGTGTACCTCTATGGGGACCTATACTTCCCACGTTGCGATGTGGGTGCTCCCACATTCTCTCTCGCATCTAGCAACAACCTTTCAGCCTCTCTAGTGCACTTCCTTCCATGATTGGTGGATGGCTCTCAATGAGTGGTTTCTACCACTCTGTATTCCTATGATTGTGGTTGCTCCACATCTTGAGGTTCTTCTTTTGGATCCAAGAGCTCCTCAACTACATGCAACTCAAGCTCCCTCTTAAGGGACAATCACATGGCTTTCTCTTCATCTAATTTCACATATCTTCTAACCATTGTCATCCCGTTTGCTGGCAAGTACACCTGATAGTTGTGAGATGTATCAGTGTACCCCAAAAATATCCCCAACTCAGTCATTGGCTCTAGCTTCCTCCTGGAATGTTTGGTCACATGGAAATAAACATATGAATCAAACATTTTAAAATGTGACACATTTGGTCTCTTACATGAAAAAGCCTCCTCCGATGTACTCATTCCAATTATCTGATGAGGAATTTTTTTATGCACAAATATTGTTGTATTGCATTCTTCCGCCCAAATATGCAACAATAGGCCCTGATCTTACAACATACTTCGCGCTACTCCCACAATAGTTTTGTTATTTCTTTTTGCAACACCATTCTGTTGTGGGTTATGAGGTGCTATCAATTCTCTTTGAATTCCTTCCAGGGAACATAAGTTATTGAATTTGTTAGAGACATATTCTCCACCATTTTCGCTCCTAAGAGCCTTCACCTTCTTGCCTATATCTTTCTCGACAATTTTTTTTAGTGTCAGTATTTGCATCCTGCCACCAGTGATAAAAAATCCTCTTTTCATATCATTTTAGGAGCCCCACTCATAATTTTTTTTATCATTCCACTAGGTCAATGCAAAAAATTAGTCACTGATGGTAGCCCTAGTCCAAAAACATCACCCTTCCTCAAATTTGATTACTTGTTGGCATATTTCATACATTTCTGATTGTGCATCATCCATAAAGCTAATGTCATAATGCCATTAAATCAGTCATGAGGTCTAAGTCATCATGAAGTCCAATATTTCAAGGCCTCATTAGGTATTTAGGGTTTTTCAAGGTTTCACTAGGTCATTAGGGTTTCCAAGGTCCAATAAAACTTCATTTCCACTGCATAAGACCATCAAGTAAAGGGTAATCTAATAACATCTCTTCACCATATGAAGATTATTTGTAAAGAAAAATTCTTGTTTCAGCATGTAATTTTGGTTTTAAGATGTAATTTTTATTTTTCTTTATGTAATTTTATGTCATTCAAATGTAATAAGTTCATGATTCCCAGGATGCTAACTCAGAGTGTCAACATGCCAAAGCATCAAAATGTTAAATCAAAGAGTTCTCAAAGTCACTAAATGATCAATTTATCAAAGAAAAATTCAAATGCAAAGGTAAATATTCATAGTTTAAAGTGAAAGTGAAGAAAGAAAAGGTGGGTCCCAATGCCTAATTCATTCAAAGGATTAAGTATAAAGACCACCAAGACATCAAAATCAAGCTCATTTTCACTCCCTTAGCTGAAAAAATTGAATGGCAGGATCAGAGGCCCAGTTTTTTAGTTGCGTTGTGCTGTCAAACAGTGGTGATGCGCTTTTAGAAGTGGCGTTGCGCTTAGGCCAGGTAGCGTTGTGCTTTTCTTCCACTTGCGCTGCGCTTCTGGGCAAGGCACTATGCTTTTAACTAATGCGATGCAATTTTTTCCAGCAAGCCTTGAAGGCACCAAAACTCAACAAAACTCTCCCAAACCTTCAAAAAATGCCTCTGAACACTCTATAGAAAGTAAGTACATCAAGTTTCTTGTCTCCTTGCACTCCTAAACATTCGTTTCTTAATGTTTTTGTTCCCAAGTGAAATAAGCATTTGGTCTAGTGAAGAAACCCTAGTTTTATTCCTAATTCAAAATTTTGATGCCCTAATACCCTGCATTTCATTCCCACGTATCTAAGAACCCTATCCCCACCCTTACACTACCATTTCCTAGTCCCTAAATCCCTTTCCCTTAAAACCCTAAGTCCTAGGCTTCTAAATTTCCTAGGCAACCACTTCCCCAAACCTGTAATAAAATTGCTATTCCCAACTCCCTAAATATTTTAACCCCCTACCACCTACCAAAGTGTTGAGAATTTGGAGGGCTTGTGGTTAATACAAATTATCTTCTTGATAATTACTTGTGAGCTATCTTGTGTTACTTATGTCTTTTCTTCTTTTAACTTAGTTAATATTTCATCAAGTCAATTATCAAAATGCACAACACACCAAAAGTTAGGCTCCTAGAGCTAGGGAAAAACGTCTCCCTCTTGGAGAGGAAAACCTGCAAAGAGTTCTTCTGATAGATCTTCAAATGACAAGTGACATGACCAAGACTTAGAACCTTAACCTAGATATGCTTCCAAGACCTTGATCTTCACCTTGTATATGTTTGTATTTGAATTGCTTGAACTATGGGAAGGTAAATCAAAGATTTACCTTCCTCACTATTGTTGCCTTTACTTCTTATAACAACTGTCTCAACTTCAACAGACGCTTTCTTCAGATCAACAACCTACACTCTTCCTACAATTCTTCGCAACCTAGCTTCAGCAATCCACAACCTGTCCCTACTATACTCTTCACATCTATTGTTTTAGATCTGCATATATTTACTTTGGGATTCTACATGTTAATTCCTCTTACATCCGCACAATATAATGTTCTTTGTCTGCACTAATTTCTATCCTTTTTGTGCACTAGTTTCTTGTAGTTGTACACACTATTATCCTGCACTTTTAACCACTCTTATATATTGTTTATCCTACACTTATATACTACCATGTTTCCGTAATGTAGTCTACACTTATATACTGTTTATCCTACACTCATATACTGCCATGTTTCCACAATGTAATCCGCATTGTTATCTTCTTTCTTATCCGCACTGTAGTCTCCTATTATCCGCACTATGATTTTAGAGATGTCTGATGGCTTCTCTCCATAGTGACCGCATCCATCATCTATATATATAGTGCACTTTCCTTCAAGCAAGTTTACCATGCAGTTGTTAATTAGGCCGACTAGATAAGATTTATCCCATCGTTAGATAGGTGATTCTTCACTTGTCTTTCATCATTGCATTGAGGGTTGTTGTAGGCTTTTTCCACAAGGTCTTGGAGAAAATAACACAACTAGATTTGACACTTAACTCAAACCTAATGGACATCAATAATAATTCCATCTACTCAATAAATTACTCTCATGAAACCCATGAAGAAAATACAACAATAATATATTGTATTTTTACTTCTTCTTTTTCATAATTACATATTTACATAGTCAACATGAAGACCGACCTAGTTACACTTTTCAAGACAAAGTTCAATAACCCCTTTCCCCATCTCCCTCTATACCCACTCCTTAGACCTATCCCCACTCCTATTTCCTCATCCCTAGGGTTTCTAGACCAAAATACCATGCAGGAGGAAAACATAGACTACATGGAGGAAGAAGAGAGGGAAGTGAGAAAGCCACATAATGGAGGTCATATCAGCAAGTATGAGGCCATTCCAACTCATAAAAATCATGTCTCCATCATTTTTCAAGAAGTCATTCCAAGGGACAAATCATTTTCCACACATAGGGCGAATTTTTATTCAAACTATGTTTTTGACCAAATGGTGATAAAATTTAATGAAAGTGAAAGTGGGTTTTTTCCATCATATGTCAATAAAGAAAAATCTCCTTTAGTTTTTACACAGGTTCATGGTTTTGGAGAAATTTCAAAAATACAGTTGCTACAAGAGAGTTGTTGCACTTCTCGAGTAACCTTGGGAAAACAATTTTTTCTCCCCGATGGAATGTCTAAATGACTTGCTTGATAAGTCAAATGATGCCTAGACAGAGAAATATTTCCAAATAGCTATCATTAGCTCAATTTGGAGTTGAAGAAGGCCTCCAAACATTGCATGCAATAGCATGCTGCATTTTTGCACCCCCATTCTACACTTTTTGACCAGTCTTGGTAGAATTGATTTGTGAGGGGCTATACTTGATCAATTTAAATTATTTATAGGTCCATTGTGTAGCCAAGAGAGACATATTTCCAACTCACTATCATGAGATCACTTTGGAGTTCTGGAAGGCCTCCAAAACTTGCCTGCAAGGAGGGGTTGTGCTTTTCCTTAAGGCATTGCGCTTTTTCCAAAGGTGGTGTTGTGCTTTTTCTGGGGACCTTCAGATAAAAAATGCCACCTACATTGGATTCATAAGCCCATAAAAATGCAATTTTGACACTTTTCAAAGCAAAATTGGACAATTTGGCAAGGAGAAATGGCCAAAAACACCTCTACCCTCATTTTCACGCAGTCGCTGCACTCTTGAATAGTGTTGGGAGATTTGAATTTTGGAGGGCTACAACTCATAATTTTTGGAAACCAAGTACCTTTTTGGAAACTATGCAGGAAATAATTTCCAATGATCTATCCCAAGCTCAATTTTGACATCAGAAACCTCCTCAAAAGTTGACCTGAAGTTGGCACTGCGCTCCTGACCAGGGGCTAATTTTTCTTATTTTTCTATGCATTTTTTATTTCCACCTTGGAAAAACATGTTTTTACTGATATAATTCATGGATGTAAATTTAATTATGATTTTTTTAAGTTACCTATGGTAAATACATTAGGTAAAAATTCTTCATGAGGTGTAATGAATCAGTTCACTTAAGTTAGGGATGAATCACTTGGACCTCCCTACACTCTAGGTATACAGTTTAGCTTTTGGTGGAACAACTCCTCAACTTAGGGATTCGACCCCTGAGGTTGGAAGAGATTTTTTGAGGTCTATATCTTATACTTTTTTACTCATTTAAGTGGTTTGATGTTGCTGCATTGATCACAAACTCTAGTGTAATCTATTTGGAAGGAAATTAATGAAAAGGTTGCAGCTATTTATTTGGGATACCTGTGGTATGGAAATTCAACATTTTTCTTCTTATATCTCATTATGTATGAATTTTTTGTTTCATGATCCATTTCATTTCTACGATATGTTGGTTTTCAAGTTAATAAGCATAATACCTCTCTCATGCTCTGTTTTGGGAAAACCTTCATAGTTTGTTCATCTTCTTCAATTTAGAAATAATTCATGCTTAGCCTTGCTCTTTCTAGCTCCTCATCAGTCTGATCCATCTCACCTTGAAACCCTAAATTGTTAGGTTTTCTACATACCTTGCCCCATTTAATCTCTGCAAACCTAATCCTATTTTCCCTGACCTAGCCTCTTTGACCTAATTCACTCATCCAGCAACCCAATTCAATCAACAACTCCCTGTACTTATACCTAGCCTAAAACCCTAATTCATCCAGCCCTCTTGGTTGTGACATTGTTGAGAGAGCCCTCTCTTGTTTTTTAGGGCTAGATACCAAGCTAAAATATTGGTGTTTGGTTACCTCTGTTTGGACTCTTTCTCGACCTTAGAAATCCAGTGAAGTGAAAACACCTTGAACTCACAAAACTTGGAGAATGTCTTATCTTTCTTCTACATGAATAAAATACAACACTTTCTTGAAAAATCATTAAAAAAATCACATAATACGTGTGATTTTATTTGGAACCTATCAAGAACAGTCCACACACGTCTAAGTGAATTCTCTCAAGGATCTCCTTGGCTCAACTTTCCTTATCGTGAAAGGTGGCTTTGGTATACTTCCCCAATGTACACCCTTTGCATGTATCTCTCTGCGCAAGTGCACCCTTTGTAAGTCCTGTAGAAATATAT
Organism: Pinus albicaulis; assembly: GCA_034641835.2. Classification (NCBI taxonomy): domain Eukaryota; kingdom Viridiplantae; phylum Streptophyta; class Pinopsida; order Pinales; family Pinaceae; genus Pinus; species Pinus albicaulis. Next base: position 21,297 of record JAXQQM020065250.1, read on the forward strand.
GGCATGATCTTTAAAGTGTTGTGGTGTAGATGGACCAATCTCCTGTGTCATAACTCACCAATGTCTCGACTCTCCACCTTCTCTGCTTTCTTGCTCAAGGTAGCACAATCTTTTACATCCAATTTTTATAGGTTATTTAATCAAACCCCAATATTTTTCACTTATCTCGTGGCTTTGTGACGAAGGAACACCTTTCCTTCACTGAAGATCACATCATATCTACAGTCTTCCAACATAGCAACAGAAACAAAATTCTTCTTTAAACTAGGAACATACATGACATATTTTAATGTCATTGGATTTCTTGACTCCCTCTTAAAGGTAATTGTACCTACATCGGTAGTGCTATGCCTCCCATCGTCACCCATATTGATGTGCATCTCCTCCAGGCTACTGAATAATTCTTTGTTGTTGGTCATATGGAACAAATATCCATTATCCAAGTACAACACAGAACCCATCACTGATGACACCATACATGCGATGACGGTAAAATCCAACTCAAATTGTGAAGCAAGTGCTTCACCTACTGCTCTTCCTGATACCTTCTTGTTGGTCTTATTTTGTGGAAATTTTTTGGCATAGTGTCCATGCTCATGATAGTTGAAACATTTTACCTTTGACAAGTCTCGCTTCTCGCATGTCTTTCCAAAACAAGAATCATTATGATTCAATACAGCTACACATAACAATGTTAGTAATGTAATGTAAATTTCAAAAATATGGTGAACATACTTTTAAGAGAATTTTATAAGGTGTATACTTTTATACATAGCAAGAGATGTTCCTTTTACAAACTTTGGAAGAATTCCTTGAAGTGGCTTCTTTGTATTAATCCATGATATTTTATACCTATAGTACACACTTACAAGAAAAAATGTGATACCAAGAACATGATTTTAATTTCTCTAGTTAGATCTCCTACATAACCATGGAGGATGGAATCTTATGAAAAAACATTCCTTATTTTAAGCAAGGGCTTTTGCTTGTAATCCTAGATTACCTGTAAATCCTAGAGGAAGAGGATTAATATTTTAATATGTTATCTAGAGAGTACACTGTTTATCTTAGACTAGTTATAAATAAGGATTATATGAACCACTGGAAATAATAGAAATCTAAACGCTTATGAACATACATACATTGTGAATTACATACCTCTGATTTTATTAGACTTGTTATACTTGTTGTATATGCATCAATACTTACTTTATTTCCTTGAGCTGGTTTGGATTTTCAATTTATATCCTCAAGGATTGTTTCTCTATAGAATAGATTTAAGATTCCTCAATTATGTGGATATGGCCTCATATTTGGTCTTGTAGTAGTCCTTATCATACCTCTTGAAGTCATAGATCTCCACAAGAAATTTCACTGATATCCTTGTAGATATTTTTCATTTCACTTGTATCACTTTTGTGATAGTATTCGTCCCATAAGCATAACGATGCTTTGAACATATATCATTGTTCTCAAATTCCTTTATGACATGAATGTGACACAAAAATTCACATTGAACTTCCTTCTAAGATATCATTGAAGTATGTCGAAACCTTGTTACTTCATTTGTTTCTTTGTAGTATGTTAAAACCTTCTCTATAATTTGAGTGAAGTGTCATTTTTTTTTACTGTGATTTTACCAAAAATATACAAACCCAATCTCTGAAATGATCCAAATTATCTAACTCTGAACTCCTTCTTAAGTTGGGATATTTACCTGACTGATATGTTCTTTAATAAAAATGCAAATAGAACCTTTCACTGAGTGGTCTTCAATTTCCTTTGATCATGACCTGTTGGATAGATTAGTTGTTCTTGCAGACAAGACAGACCTCCCAAGTGTCCTACAGATAGCTAGCAACAAATGGACAAACAAATCTATCTTTCTCTAAATATATTGCGGTTTATAATTAAATGTTATAAAGGTTTAAAGATCCTACCTTTGATCCAATGCTTATTTGTAGTAGTAGTTCTTAAATCGCTCGAAAGAGTTCCCCTCGAATATTCTGCAATCATAAACAAGAAAATATCAAATAGCACCTGCATAGCATATATTCATAAATCATATATATTATGGTGATCAAGGAATCCACAAAATAAACCAATCAATTGACAGCTTATTGAGAAAAACGGATTTATTTGTATTAACTTAAATAAAGAAGAGCCTTACAACCACGTTCGCCTTGATGTTGTACAGGTCTTCCTGGGGTCCGAAGTAGGCGTTTCCTCTACTCAAATCAGCCTTGTACTCTTCCAACCAAGATATATACAGGTATGTGATCTTTCCCACATGAACTCTCAGTTAAAAAGGGTATAAGTCTCAATATCACTTCGTCTCTTACAATACTAAAACTTCAACTCAATTCTCTTCTAAAATATTAACCCAAACTTAAACCTTGTGAGGCTGCCCTATGCCTCTTTTTATAGTGCAAAAGAGGAGGTTACAGCTCCAAACAAGAAGGGATAGAATCCTCCTTCAAAGGGATTAGTTCCTTACATCAAGGGGTTAGCTCCTTATTGGATGGGATGCATGAACATCAAAGGAGAAATCTTTCCACCGCAGGAATGTTTCTAGAAGCTTCCAAAAATGACTTAAACTGAGCTTCTAGATTTTACTTGCACCTTTTTAATCTTTTACAGGGGTTTTTACTTTTAATACACAGACAGTGCATTTCGCTCTACAGTATTTATAGCCAAAAAGTGCGAGACCACAGGCAAAACTAGGAGAAAGTGTGGTACCGGAGTTTTAAGGCTTTTATGAGCTTTTCTCTTAGTTTCAAGGCTTGAATTTGGGAATTATGATATTGTAGACTTCCAAGGGAGTACTAAAATGTCATGGTGACAAATTTTAGTTTAAAAAATTCCCCCCTAAAGTGCGAACTCTGAGAAAATTCGAAGAGTGAAGTGCTTTATCATTTCAAGGATCAGCCTATGGACACCCTAGTCAGAAACCTGTAAAAACATTCAACACAAAACACACACACACACACACATATATATATATCATCGCTAAGGTAGGCATTCCCATACTCAGATCAAAACTAACTAACTTGTTCTGATACAAAAATGATTTTAATATCACATCAATAATGTAGACATAGCATGGACGCAGCCATCTGTAATGAATCGTCTAATACATAATGAATAATAAAACTCCTCGTAGCCTGGATGGTGGAAACTAGATCCAGGGTCTTGATTTCTACTTCCCGAACTAGTACGATTCTATCCATGCAATTAAATGTGCTGAAGTCGAACATGGTAGAAACCACTTGATTACCAGTCAATGATGTGAATTGTTAACAAGTGTGAGAGAAACCACCAATAATTACAATGGCTCTCATAGTACTCAGTACAATCCATGAAATGTGAATAAGTGATTTGAAGTCGAACACTTCACGAAATCGTTCGATTGAAGGTCAATGATGCAACCTATCGTCGAAGGCGAGAAACCTGCCATTAAGGCATGCAGATTCCAAGGTACTGATGGATTCTATATCAACTTCCTAGATGATGAGTTTTCGTCAATAGAAATTGATCTATCTTAAGCAATCTCATGACACGAAACCATAGATCAAGTTTTAAAGAAATTGTTTGCAAGGACTGACTCAGGGATGGTCAATGCGAATGGATACAAGTGTTTGCATATGAAGGGTTTATTTCACTGACCTTTTGAACACATAACGACATTGCAGATGGTTTGGTGACAGTTTCCCTAAGCTAATACCCAAAAACCGGCTAAAGACTTTCAATATGGTTTGATTAACTGATAGACAAAGGATTTCCCAACCCAGGTGGAAGTGTGACAAAAAGTGTCGTGTTTAAGAGTGTTGTAATGCTTTTACAAATAAAAGTATGACAAATGAATCTATTTTTCTCTCTTTTCCCCCACCATTTCTGGCAAGTACCTCTTTATTTTTGACAAGCTTGAGGAGGATAACATTTGCTTGTTTATAAGCTCATCCTTCGGATGAGTTCAACTTAGTTTAAAATCGAACCCTACGAAGGAGTGGTCCGTTCCTATTTTAAAATTGACAGGTCCTTTACTGTTTAAATTTTAACGAGTCCAGTATAGGAGAAACTCGGTGTTTTTCAATTTTAGGGAGTCAGAAGAAAAACTTAAGAAAACTCCATGGGTGTTCTTTTTCGTAAATTTAGTCCCTCAGGCCCAAAAAAGGATAAAATAATGCAAGATAGAACTCTATTGACCATGTTTATTCAACGTATACCTTTTTCGTAAATAGTCCATTTCAGTCCAGAAAAGGGGTAAACTTATACTGAAAGAACGACCGTTCATTTACTTTAACAAGTTTGAATAGTCAAGTACTCAGTGATCTTTTCATCTTTAGAGAGTCTGAAAAGGGCTTAAAAGAGGACTCCATGGATTCGTTTTTTCGTAAAATTTAAAGAGCCTGAAAAAGTGATAAAAGTTTACTCTTTTTCAAAAATGACCATTTCGCTTGAAAAAAATGTGTTATTCTGCACAAAAACTCGAAAAATTAAACATACATGTTTCAATAATAAAAATATTTTGAAAAACTGACTTTTTAAAGTGAAAAATAAACAAATTTAGAATTCATCTATTCGAAAAAACTTATAAAAAAGGAGTTTTTCAAGTTCATTTTTACCGTTTGAATTTGGAGTGAAGTTTTTAGAGCTCTGGCCAAAAAACGCTTTGGAGAAGATTCTGGGTAAACCGACCGTCGAATTCAAAAACTGTCTGTTTCAAGTAATCCATAACCTCCTTATCTTGCATTTCATCCATTCAATTTTTTAATTTTGGGTCAAAATTCATTTTTAGGAGGAAAATATGCCGAAAAATCCGCCCTCGGGGGTCCGCACCTAATGCATTAGGTACCTACGGACCCCGACATTTTTATACAAATAAAAATGGCGAGGCCCCGCACTTTTAACACAGGGCCCGTGCGTATCTACGCACTGTTCCTGAGCGTAAAGTGCAGAGGCACCGTGGAAAATTTAAAAACATATTTTTTTCCTAAATTACCCAAATTTTTTGCTTCAAAATGATTTTAATCCTTCATTTAACTTGTTGTAGGATATCTACAATGCTCATTTCGCGAGAATGGGAGCATGAAGAAGTAGATGAAGCAACAATACTTCATCAACCAACTTTGCAAGCTTTAAGAGCATGCAGGATTTACAAATTTTGGGCTATCAGTGGCATGAGAGCTCAAGTGGATCTTCTTACTTGGCTGGTAAGTAAATGGGATGTGCAGGACCAGTGTTTTGTGATCGGAGGTCACCGGCTCAAGATTGAGCTGGAAGACATCCATTTTTTGACTGGTTTTTCCAGGAGAGGCGCATCATTATCTCTATTTGGGGCTAGGCTAGTTGGCTAGTCTATCGCCAGCCTACAATTAGAGTTTTGCAATTATGAGGCCAATCCCCAAGACAAATGGATTGACATAAAAACTATCATCCATCCAGAGTTGAAAGTGATCACTTTTACCATTGTCAAGTTGTGTGGAAGTGCAGCGTTGCATGTAGCCACTGGATCTCAGATGCGCATAGCAGTAGATTGCTTTCGAGGCACCATATACAACTGGTGCGAGGCAGTGTTGGAAAATGTGAAAGGCCAACTTACTAGAGCAAAGAATGGAAAGCTAAACAATTTTGGATATGGTTCCATTGTAGTCACCTTTGCTCTAGAGAGGATCCCCATGTTAGCCCCGTAGCATATTCCTGTTGATGTTGGTCGACCTAAAGAGCCTAGGATGGTTCATTGGGTTGCTTTGATGGCCCACCACAGTGAAGGTGGGGAGATTGTGAGATTTCCCTCTACATATTTTCATTGGCTGGAATGCCAAATTTTTGTTATAGAGGATTTTCCTTATGCTGGTATGGATTTTCATGGTGACCGAGAGATACCCCTTCCCCCATGAGCTCATTGATACGAGTCAGGTAAAAAATCTCTTTTGACATGTTTTGATTTGTAATTTTTACTTTGTTTTTTAATCATCCAAAATTGATAACAAAATTTTTTCAAATACAGATGTGGGTCCAAATCGACCAACCATTCTCTGCCCCTTTGACTGGAGGCGAAGGGATGCAGCAGCAACACCACCACCCCCATAGGATCAGACTACAGAGATCCTGAGTGACCTAGAGCACCATCTGGAGCGGCTCACTATAGATATTCCTGAGACTTCCATAGATGATATCCTGCTCCGTCTACAGAGATATGTCATAGGTGTTCCTGGTCTATTCAGGAGGTTTTTGACTAGGGTGGCATGAGCAGTGGTGTATTATCGTGATCATCACCACAGATAGTGGCTGATTGACTTGTAGACTCATTTTTGTATCAATTTTTTCCAATCATAAGGAGTTTTGAGCCTATGATAGAAGACGATGTATATTTTTTGAACACTACATTTATACTATGATATAGTATTATTTCATTTTACCTGTTCAATCATGTTATGGAATGTTTGATTTGTTAATTTGTTATTGCAAATGTTTATTTATAACATTAGAAGAAATTGCATCTGCTAATGTATTTAAACATCTTGGAATGTGCTGATACTCAATATAATCGAACTCTTGTTCCAAGAGATGAACCCTTAAAAATAATCTTAATAATACTGGATTCCTAATGGCATATACTTGGTTTAACTAGAATACAATGAGTTCAGAATCTAACTTCACGACCAAACTCCGAATTCCAAATGAAATGGATTCCGATAATAATTCAATAACTGCACTATATTCAGTAATATTGTTCATCGTTTGACTGAGACTTACCCCATGCATCGATACTAACTCGTTAGTGGGTGAGTAAATAACCCAAGTTGCGGAAGAGATGTTCTATGTACTACGAAAAGCGCCATTAGCAAAACCAATATACATTTGAGAGGACGTCGACATCTGCGATAAAAGTATCCAGATAAGTGGGAAATAATAGTAAGAGCACACTTACACTAGGCACATGTTTCTAATCTATAGCACACCAACTAAAAGTAACTAATATACAGAGAAGATCTCCACGCGAATTCAAGCATAATATCTCTTCAGATAAAGTCCATTTATGGGTTTACCCAAAGAGACCCCGTCAAAATCAACCAATTCATAGGCCCCTTTTGCAAGATGTCACTTGACAATATAGGGACCATGCCACATGGGTTCAAATTTCCCAGCCCCTAGTTTTTCATTGGCTTGATCATAAATCAAAACTAGGTCTCCTTCTGAAAAATTACGAGGGGTAACACTTCTATCATACTGGGCTTTCATTCTTTTCTCATGAGCCTCGGTAGATAATGCAGCAGTGCGCCGATTCTCATCTAATTGAGCCAAGTATAAAAAAAATTTCTCCTCTTCAGAAGTGGCTGGTAGTAACTCTATGGCTAGTTGGAGTGATGGTATCTCGCATTCAATGGGTAATACCGCTTCTAAACCGTAAACCAGTTGAAAAGGGGTAAAACCTGTCGATGTTTTTGCTGAGGTTTGATACACCCAAAGCACTGAAAAGAGCATGGTATGCCAATTCGACTTATGAATGCCAATGATTCGTTTGATCATGGTGACTAAAACTTTATTAATTGCTTCAACTAAACCATTAGCTTGCGAATAATATGGTGTGGAACTGTCATGGCGCAGGCCAAGGTGTTCTGTTAACTCTATCATCATGATATTTCGAAAATGGCTCCCGTGATCCGTAATTATTGCTTGGGGTACACCAAAACGAGCAATCACATGATTGAATATGAAAGTAGCTACATTTTTTCCATCTGCCACAAATGTAGGCATTTCCTCGGCCCATTTGGTAAAATAATCTACTGCTAGAATAATATACCCATGCCCCCCGGCCGAGTGAGGGTTACATGCAATGAATTCAATGCCCCATTTTGCAAAAGAACTGACAAAAATTATATGGTGAAGAGGAGCAGGTGGTGAATGCAATTTTCGATCAAAGATTTGACAATTATGACATTTTCTAACTGCGTAAATACAATCTTTCAATAAAGATGGCTAGAAATAACCTGCCCGCGATATCTTTTGGATTGTGGCGTACCCAGACATATGACTGCCACATGCTCCAGAGTGACAGTCATTTAGAACCTTTTCGGCTTCGTCATGAGTTAGACAACGTCAAAAAACTAAATCTACACAATGACAGTATAGTGTGTCTCCAACAATATGATATTGTTGATATTGGAAATGAATTTTGCGTCGTTGTGACCATGAAAGCTCAGGTCGAAAAGATTGGGTCTAAAGATAAACAAAAATATCTCCATACCATGGATCAACAGTACTGATAAGAAACAAGGATTCATCCACAATTGGTTGCTCCACCACAGTTTCTGTATCAGTATGCGGGAAATCACACATAAGTTTAGCAAAAATTAGTGATTTCCTAGACTTGGATTTTTCAAATTCCAAATCAAACTCCTACAAGATAACAATCCATTTGGAGTATTTTCCCCCTAGAAATTGTTTAGTCAATATGTACATCATAGGGTTGCAATCAGAGATCACTGTCATGTTGCGTAAAAGTATGTAGTGACAAAAATGTTGGACAGCTTGAACAGCTACCAAGGACAATTTCTCCACATGTGAATATTTGATCTCAGTCGGATGCAAATTTCGACTAAGATAATAAATCACATGTTCACTATGGAATTCATCTTCCTAAACTAAAACCATCCCTATTGTGGAATCGGAAGCGGCGAGGTATAAAAATTAATCTTGGTTGTAGTTGGGAGGATGAAATAATGATGCATGGGTCAACGCATTTTTAAAAGCATCAAAAGATCTATCAGAGACCTCGTCCCAAAAGAAAGGAATGTTCTGTTTCAATAACCTAGTGAAACCTTTCATTAACTTGGCATAGTTAGGAATGAATCGACGTAAAAAATTTTCTTTTTCTTGCAAACTTTGGAGTTGGCGAAGAGTAGAAGGAGGAGGTAACTTGATGATTGCCTCAACCTTCGATGGGTCCACACAAATTCCTGCCTTCAAGAGAATGAATCCTAATAATCGTCTGGATTCTACGCAAAAAACACATTTGTGAGGATTCAAACGAATCTTATAGTGCCTACATCGCATAAATATTGCTCGTAAATGAGTAATATGATATGCTCTGCGTGAAGAGTGAGCAGGAAAATCATTGAGGTAGGGTTTCATAATGTGCTTAATGTCGTGAAATTCATAAGACATGGCCCTTTGAAAACTGGCGCCAGCGTTCTTAAGGCCAAAAGGTAATTTTCGATAAGCAAAAGTGCCTCATGGACAAATGAAAGTTGTTTTAGGTTGATCTGCATGGAGTATGTTTATTTGATTGTAACCGGAAATCCATCCATGAATGAGAACATTTCACTTACAACACAATCATCAATAATTTGATCGATGTAAGGGGTCGGATAATTGTATTTTGGACAAGCTCGATTTATATCCCTATAATCGATACATACCCTTATTGTTCCTTTTTTTTTAGTGACCGGAACAATATTAGATACCCGGTCCGTTAACAGGATTGGATAAATAAAACTTTCATGAAGTAATTTTTCAACTTCTGCTTTGATAGCAGCAACTTTTCTCAGATGAATCTGACGTAATTTCTGTCTAACGAGTTTACCATCCGGGTATGTCTTAATTTCAAGTACAACGATCGATGGATCGATTCCTGGCATTTCTTCATATGACCAGGCAAAGATGTCACGGAATTCCTGAAACAAGGCCTTATATGCTTGAATTTCTTCAGGCATATAAGAAGCACCTATGTTAATGTTTTCAATAATTCTAGGTTTTACTGAAATATCAAGAGGAACCGTCGTAGAAATATTTTCTAAATTCAGTTCAGAATCGGCATGTGAGAGAGGATTTTGAGGTTCTTTGACGTAATTAGTGGTAAAAATAGAAGAGAAATCATTTTCAAAATGATCGAGATCAGGTAAAAATGAAGACCTATGGTGTAGATCTTCCCATGGTAATTCATCTACTGACAAGAACTCACGAATATGTTCATCAGTATGGAACACTTGTTGAGCAGGATTCGGAATTGGTGTCAAAGCTAAACTTGATATAGAAAATGACTCCTAATTGATCACATTCACTAGATCAGAGTCGGTTGAAGGAGTATCGGAAAATGACTCTACTTGCTGATATGCTAACTCAAAAGGACTCAAAGGCATCGAGCCCTTGAAAGAATCCAATTCTGATTCTAAAGGTACTATCCAAGGATCATCAAAGGAAATAGTACTTGATGTAATCATATTGATATTAGCAATAGGAGTTTGCACGTTAGGAGGAGGTAGGGAAAAATTTCCCAGTAAACCTGAAAATCAAACCTACTCCGACATCCTTCGATATGTTGGATACTATCAGTAGAGGCTGGATCAGATGAATAATATGAAAGCTAATCTACTTTAACGATATTTCCTTTATGAGGAAAAATGATGAGACGAAATATCAATGATACAACAACAGTCATGGCGTAGGACCAACTGCGACCCAGGAGAAGGTTGTAATCCAAAGGGGCATCAACCACTTCCACATCTAGATTAACCAGTTTGCCTTCAACCTCTATTGGTAGATCCTGTAAAATACCATATGGTTGAAAACCTCTTCCATCAAAAGCCTTGAAAATAGTTGGTGATTGGTTAATAGTCGGAGAACCAAGTTATTTCCAACATTTTAACAACATTATACATGCAGAAGCCCCTTCATCAACAACAGTACGAAAGATACGCTTGTTTTTTACTATTACCAGGATTTGAAAAGCCATTTGATGAGGTAAGCGTGGTGTAAAATTTTCTAAATCGAAGATCGTGAGGTTCAAATCCTAGAGATCTACGGCTCCTAAGGCTGAAAAAATTAACTTTCTTTGGGCTGGGCATGATTGCAATACTTCCAAATCCAATATTGCTGAAGGGGTAATTGCCAAATCTTCAACAATATTGTAATTTTGAGCAGCTCTCGCATGTGGATTGAAAGCTGATTTACGAAGTACACCTTTTGCAGGTGGTTTAATTACTGACTTAGGATTTTGTTTCTCGATCTGTAATGGATCGGAAACGGAAGGAGATGTAGTTGATGCAGAATTGGATGTTTATGCTTCCTTACCAATATTTTTACTACCATAATCTTGCGATCGTGTCGCAACCATTAAAATATTCTCAACTAGATTGGAGGAAGATCCAACCATGTTACTATCTTGAGTGGAAAATGGATCCTTCAAGACAGCAGGTATAGGCGAACCCTTAACAAATTTTCATACCTCGGCTCTATGCGGTCACTCTTTTGTAAAATTATCCTGGTCACAGATGAGACAAGGATAGCGAGGTTTGCGTTTTTCATCAATCGGTTCAGTTGTATCGTTTTTTTATTTTGAAGATTTCTTATTTTTATTCTTACCTTTCTTCTTACTACCATTTTTAGATTTGGTCGTAGATGTCTCTATAACGTGAATATCAGCAAAAGTTTCTAGGGAAGAATCTCCTTTGGTTGAATCGGGTAAAGTGATGATAGGAGAAGTAGTCTTTGAAGACTTCTTCTTACTCTTACTAGCACTAACAGAACCAATTACACCATCTGCAGCATGAGAGCCGGAAGGAGTTGTAGTTATCTGACCAGGTCTTGGTGGATCAGGGATTTTATCTTACAGAGTACCTGACTGAGTATAGACAAGGTCAAGGTACTGAGCCTGAGAAATAACCTGTTCTTCTATAACAATGCCTCCTTTGGCCACATCTTCAGTAATTTTGGGCAATAATGATTTAATAAACCATTCAGCCAAAATTTGATCAGGAATAAAGATTTTCACTAAACGCCTTCTACATCTCCATTCATGAATGTAATCGGATATGTACGTAGACGTAGACTGCTTTAACGAAGTCAGTAATTCTGTGCCATTTTCATATCTGACAGGCAACTGAAAATGGGTTAAGAAAGCAGTAGCTAGCACATTAAAATTGTTAAAAGATATGTGTGGTAACTCAATGTACCATTTGGCAACTAGACCAATGAGAGTTCTCTAAAAAATATGTAGTCGAATCGAATCATCGACTAGTGAATTATATGTGCACCAGAGGTGATAAGTCATCACGTGATTAGATGGGTCCTCTCCCGAATTTCCTTCAAATTTCGAAATATCACTGGGCAACTTGTTAGGCATCGGCAGCCAATATGGAAGATAAAAAATGGGATCGTTTGTAAGACGCAACAGATCTGGTAAATCTAAAGTTGCTATGAATGGTAACCGATGGCTAGGGTCTTGATAACCTTGAGTGATCGAACCAGTGCCAGGAGGAGGATAGCCAGGATATCCTGGAATCGGTTGTGAATTTGGGATTGTAAAACCTCCTGGGTAACCAATATTAACCGAACCATACTGGGGTTGTTGAGGTATTTGATAAGTATACCCAGGGTACGGCTAATACTGATACATTGGATTTTGTGTAGCTTGATCAATTTGATACTATCCTTGGTACGGTTGATAGGTAAACTGAGCTTGACTAGAGACAATGGTACTAGAACCAGCTTGTCCCGTAGGCATATGGACCGTAGTCTGAATTGTAGGTCCTGACTGTGGTACATATACTTGAGGAATTTACATGGATGCAGGGATAGAAGAAACTGGAGCTACAAATACTCCAGAAACAAGTGTTGTGGGTTGAACAGAGGTTGCAGTAGTTGCAGTAGATTAAGGTAGGGTCTAAGGCGTACTAGGCCCAGGTTGCTAAACAGAACCAGGTGCAGGGGTTTGAATAGTCGGTTGAATAGGTTGCTGGGTTGGACCAAAAACTAAAGGCTATCCAAGTTGATTAGGTAACTGCACATTAGGTTGCATAGTTTGTTGAACTTGCGATTGATTCCACACCATGTTCATTCTGAGGTATTGACCCGTGGAAGGTTGTACCTATGAAGGACCATAGCTTGGTTGAACGTAGGGTTGATAATTAAGTGGTAAATTTCCAGTTCCTTATAAAAATTATTGACCAGAAGGTGGTTGGAAACCTTGAGTTAGGTACTGACCTTGAGGTTGATAACCTTGAGGCATGTACTAAATCTAGGGTTGATAAGGACTCTGAGGAATGTACTGAGTATGGGGTTGACCCTGGGGTATGTACTATCCATGAGGTTGATAACCTTGAGGTATGTACTATCCTTGAGGTTATTCTCCAGGTAAATAATATTGTCCTACAATTTTTCCTAGTAAAAAATTACCTTGAGGTTGCCCCCCAAGCAGTAACTGACTACCTTGAGGTTTCCCCCTAGGCGGCAATTGACTACCTTGAGATTTCTCCCCAAGCGATAACTGACTACCTTGAGGTTGAGGATTTGGAATGTTACCAGACATCATAAAAATTTTCTCTGCGTTCAACGTTTCAGTTTTAGTACCATTTGTTCCAGATGATAACACTTGCTCAGTTGGTCGAGGAGTTGCTCCTGAGAAAGTACCAGAGAGTGACTGGTACCCTGAAGGAATAGAAGGACCACCGTATAAAAATGTTTTTAGTGATTGGGAAAACATGGATGGCTCACCTGACATATTTGATGAAGGATGATAACTTCTGGGTGTAGGATGAAAAGGAATTCGGGGTGGTGAAAAATTAAGACCCAGGTTTTCTAAAAAATATTTCAATGAAAAATACCAAGCGTCACTTCTAAAAGGACTATAGCATATAGATTCACGCTCCCTAAAATTCAAAGTCTATTGGGTTTCGGGAAGAGTTACTTCTTCATCTGGACCGACAAGTTCTTCAATGGAAATGAGGTCAGAAGGAAGATTTTCAGTAATGATATTTCTTACCCTAGGTGAACCAGGATCACTGGAAGTTGGAGTAACAAATCTTGAAGATGGTTCCAAAACAGCAGGTTCAGTGTCAGGTTCAAAAATTTCAAGTTCTTTAGCAAATTCACTTGAAGGAGAAATACTACCAGTAACTTCGGAAACTAAAATCGGCTCTTGAATATGTTTTGTTGTTTGTAACTGATAATAAAGATGAACAAATATAGATGACTCTCTTACTTATGTTGATCTAATTATACTATCAGTAGTTGATACTAGAGCTCGTATCCCTTCAAGTTGACTCGGTGTATATTCAGGAGGTTTCCCCTAAAGTCTGCGTGATTGTCTCGATAATTCAGCCACGATTAAAGCTTTTAATCACACACAATCAAATAAAAATTTCAATGAAAAATCCTAAAGTCACTAAGGAAACAAACAAATGAATCACATGCTTAAAAATCTAGGATATCAAACCACACACAAACAGTAACTTCCCACACTAAAAACACTAGTTGGTGATGAAATCCAACATCGTAGAATTTAATGCAGAAAGGGCGGTTGGAACAGTTACCCCGACAACTTGCTTAATGAAACAGACCGGTGCAAGTTTCTCCACTTAAACCATCTCGGGTGAAGATAACCCTCTGGAGAGTCCAAGTGAGTCTAGTCAACGTCTGCTCCAGGTATAGTGGGATCTTTCCTCCACTGTCACCTTAGGAAAAAACCGTAATATTATGGTCACTATGGTTACCAACAGGAACTAATATACCTAGGGGAATAGTCTATGGTCCGACATATGCACAAGGGCAGAGTAACAAAGCCCAATCCCCTTGAAGGCTCCTTGACATAATCCAAGGTATACCTACAAGTGACCCCAGGCTCCTCGACAATGGTCTATCTGAGGTTTAATTTTACCGTTTATAATACGTGCATATCTTCTATCGTTCCCAATGAGATAGAATTTATTATCCCACTAGTTCAGATATGACCTCGTGTTTGACTCCTTTAAGAGGAGCTTCCCAGAGCATACAAATGACTATTGGATTTTTTCCTACAGAAATATTAACTACTTGTTTGTTTTAACTGTCTTGTAGAGTTTATTACTCCCTACTCCAAGACACTAGCCTAAGCTATATTGGTGAAAAGAGCCCTAGACATAAAAAGTTACTAGATTAATTTTAATTAAGCGTTGATTTTAAGATTTGTTTCTTAACGCAATAGGTATGAGAGTGAAATGAATGATGTGAAATGACCCAACTCAAAACATACTAAAAATGCATCTAATAATGAGAAACAATCTGTTTTCTTTCAATGAATTCTAGCTAAGGAAGAGTTGATAAATGCAATTTTCGAAAAACAAAACTTTCCTTTAAGCAATAATAAATGAAAAGAAATCTAATTTCAAAGAGAACTCAAACTAATTTATGCTCAATAAAAGAAATCCCTTTTGTTCAAGATCGAAACTGCAAACTAAATTTTTTCTTCAAAAGACACTACAATTTCTAAAAAGCACTCAAAGCTAAAAACACTATCTTGAGATCTAAAAATTCTAAGACTAAATGTGAATTAAAACTTCAAATATTTTAAGGATGTCTTACTTAGCTTGTGATCTCACTAAGAAATTCTTTACTTGAATCAGAAAGAACTCGAAAAAATATCCAATTTTCGTTTTTAAGTGAAATTCCAAACTTATTAACAAAAAATTTTCAAAGATATGCAAAGGAGAAAAATAGGATCTAAATCTCACAAAAAAATTCTGCTAAAATGCCAGACTTAGCAATAAATCAAGGAAACACCAGTGATCTAACAGCATACCAAGGTTTCTAATCTTTGAGCAGGATAAAGACAAAGCAAAAATCATTAAAAAATGAAAATCTTTCAGAAAATCAATCAAAACTAAAAGTGCTGAAATGAACTCTTAATCAAGGCTTCCTGACAGAAGACACAAGTCTGGGTCATCACTGAGAACCTAAAAAAAAAATCCAAAACAGAGGATTTTAAGATTTTTCAAAAAGTTGACAGGGTCCGCAGTCTTTAGTGCAATCCAGTGCAGTCCCGCACTGTGGGTACAGGAAAAGTGCAGATCTGCCTACACTGTCTCAAAAGAAAAAGAGCGGACACAAGAAAACAAGAGAAAAAACCCAAAAATTCTCAAAAAGTTCTCAAGGATTCTAAAGGGATAAACCACCCAAGCCAGTATAATTCAATTAAAACCAGGAAACATACTTTCAAATATCAAAAGTAAAAGAAATCAGAGCTCAAAAAGGTCCCCAGCGGAGTCACCATTTTGTTGGATGGATTAGTCATTCTTGTAGACAAGACAGACCTCCCAAGTGTCCTATGGACAGCTAGCAACAAACAGACAAATAAAGCTATCTTTCTCTAAATATATTGTGATTTATAATTAAATGCTATAAAGGTTTAAAGATCCTACCTTTGATCCAATGCTTATTTGTAGTAGTAGTCCTTCAATCACTCGAAAGAGTTCCCCTCGAATATTCTACAATCACAAACAAGCAAATATCAAATAGCACCTGCATAGCATATATTCATAAATCATATCTATTATGGTGATAAAGGAATCCACAAAATAAACCAATCAATTGACAGCTTATTGAGAAAAATGGATTTATTTGTATTAACTTAAATAAATATGAGCCTTACAACCACGTTCGCCTTGATGTTGTACAGGTCCTCCTAGGGTCCGGAGTAGGTGTTTCCTCTACTCATATCAGCCTTGCACTCTTCCAACCAAGATACATATAGGTATTTGATCTTTCCCACATGAACTCTCAGCTAAAAGGGTCTAAGTCTCAACAGCACTTCGTCTCTTACAATACTAAAACTTCAACTCAATTCTCTTCTAAAATCTTAACCCAAACTTAACCCTTTTGAGGCTGCCCTATGCCTCTTTTATTAGTGGAAAAGAGGAGGTTACAGCTCCAAACAAGAAGGGATAGAATCCTCCTTCAAAGGGATTAGTTCCTTACATCAAGGGGTTAGCTCCTTATTGGATGGGATGCATGAACATCAAAGGAGCGATCTTTCCACCACATGAATGTTTCTAGAAGCTTCCAAAAATGACTTAAACTGAGCTTCTAGATTTTACTTGCACATTTTTAATCTTTTACAGGGGTCCACACTTTTAATACACAAACAGTGTGTTTGGCTCCACAGTATTTATAGCCAAAAAGTGCGAGACCGCAGGCAAAACTAGGAGAAAGTGTGGTACCAGAGTTTTAAGGCTTTTATGAGCTTTTCTCTTAGTTTAAAGGCTTGACTTTGGGAGTTATGATATTTTAGACTTCGAAGGGAGTACTAAAATGTCATGGTGACAAATTTTAGTGTAACATGACCTTAGCCCAGATTCCATGTTGATAAATCCAAGGAGTGGCAGTTAATGACATTATCATGTGATGTTTTTTTATTATTTATTCTTTCAAACTATCTTTTCTTATCATCAATACTAATGTAAAGAAACAAATGGAAGTGAACACAAGATTTAGGCACGATGTTAGGGCAAAAACATACTCTAAGGGAAAACCCAGTCAAAATTATTCCTTAGTTAGATTCAATATGAGACAACAAAGACCCTTACAACTTAGACTTGAGACTACCTCCATACATCAAGTCCACCTTATCATTCTAAGTGCTATTATTTTCTCTTGTAGCATTCAGTCCTCTTCACACTTGTATCTTTGAAGAGATCATATATGCAACCAATATGAGCTTCTTCATCCACTGTGATAACACGAGTCACTATGATAGCACCACTGTAATAGCACTGAGTCCTTTATCACTGTGGTAGCACTGAAATCTTCTCACTATGGTAGCACCAAGATCCTCTCACTATGGTAGAAATGAACCATTATTATTGTGTTAGCAATAAACTAATTTTTGTGGTAGCACCAAGATATCTCCACTGAAATAGCACCGAAACATTTACCATGATATATCACTGAAATTATATCTTTTAGTCTTCATTATAATCCACATTCTATCTCAAAAAACTATGTCAAGAATATCCCTATGATCTATCTAAACTTCACTTTGTAGTTACCCAAAGTTCTTTCTTCAATTAACCTAAGTTTATGTTGTGTAGTAATGTGAAGACCTTAGGCTTGTATTTATATTGTATTCTCCTTGAAATAGGCTAACATGACTTCATGGACAGTTGTGTCTTTATTTTTGTTTAGGTTGACTTGAGTTCACTTATGGAAGTCGACTCAATGATGAGTTCTTCAACAACAAAGAGACATTTATGGATGTAGGAGACTTCAAAATTGACTTTTACATTAAGCTAAAGCCCACAATGCATTCTTGACCTAAGAAAATTGACCCAAGTATGAAACCCATGCTTTAACAAGTCAATTCAATTAATCAATAAAATTCTTTTTGATTTATTTTGAAAAATATTACATTTTGACTCAAGTACAATTTATGAAGGTTGAATCTAGTTACATTTTTCAACAAGGCCTACCTTGACATCAATCAAACACATCTTCTTCTTAAGGACTTGACCACAGTATTAGTTCATTCAATACAACTCTCCTTTTTGCCCAAACCCTCACACTTTTAGTTCATCAACCCGAGGGTATTTCTAGTCCAAGTATTACTGAGATAACTTGTAGATATTGATACTTTAAATACTTGGACAATTCCCTAACTAGGGCTCACAAAATTATTTCCTAAATATTTAGGAAAAACCCTCCACACTTAACAATTTTCCTTCATAAGATGTTGTACGTATATTTGTCTTGTTACAATCCACAAGAATGTGATTTTGTGCCACTATACCTCAAACATTCTTGGTCTGATACTTTCATTATATTGGAAACATAGGTCTACTAATCAACCCTTATGTGGATCCTTAGTATGTACCCTTAATCTCAGGTTTGTAACCCTTGAAATAGCTTCAACCTAGGATATTATTCTATGCAAGAGAATAGGGAAACTTGGCCCTAATTTTTGTTCATGAGACAAAACTTTTAAGTCTCCTTTTACTACAAGAATTAGGGCAACGACCCACTTCTCTACTTCAGAGAGATTACATCCCAATCAATTTTTCGTCTTTTTTAAACCGGGGTAACCAATCACAGAGTCATACTCTTCCAACCCTTCTACTACCAAGTTCAAATAATATTATTATAAATAAATCGGTCTTCTTCATCTACTTGAATTCTTGATGGTCTCAGAGAGAAATTGTATCAAACACATCACTATTATGTCAATAAAGTTAACACACATATCACTGTTTTTTTAATCTGATTTTGAATTTTGCTTCATAGTTAGAGTAGAATCGAATCATAGTCATATCTCACATCATTCCTTAGAAGGAAATTTGCATTGCATCTTGTTGCTATCGTATATCTTGGTTATTTCCATGAGATATCTCATGTTTATTTTTTTCCAGACTTCTATAATAGTTTAAGAACAAATCTTGATCAATATGCTACTGAAAACTCTTCCACGATAGCTTCGTAGTGGTTTTGGACAAGGTCTTCCACAAAGTTCTGAATCCGCTTCAAGAAAAAAAGAAGATTTGATCCTTGTAGCTTCACTTGCATTATATTTCAAAAGAGAGAATTGAAATATTGTTATAATTTTTTTCATTGTAGAGTCATGAAGATTACTCCAGTCATATGGTTCCAGGAGATTTCACATTTTTGTAGCTTCATAATTTTGGATATCTTTCACTTTATTATTCATCACAGAGAATAATTTTCATTTCTATTGTATTATTTGGAAATTGAATACTAACCAAGACCTGCTAAATTATGCCATTTCTAGTTCTTTACATTTGATGTAGTAACTGCTATAAGGTATCTTCAAATATCCCAATAAGAGTGATCTTTTGTTAAGTCCCTATAATATTGGCGTAGACCCTTATTTTTATTGTTAGAGTAACCCCCTTATTGTTATTTTTGTGCCCATGTAGTCCCCATACTGTTATTATTGTGCCCCGTACAACCCCACTATTGTTATTGTTGTTCCCTTACATTATTATTATTATGTCAGTTGTGAGTATATTGTGACCCCTATATATAGAAAGGAGGTTTTATCATTTGAATCATCCAATAATTTTTCATTTATGTAATCAAAATGAGCTTTCCCCCTCGAAAAGGATTTTTTTAAAAGTTTTTTATCTACTGTTTCTATAGTTTTGTGATCTAGTTGCATAACATTTGGTATCAGAGTTTTGGATTCTAGGGTTTATCTTTTTCAAACAGGCCATCTTGGAATTTTCTCTATAAAAAAATTTCTACGAGGCTTCAGAATATAACGTTATGACAATGTGGAGCCAAAATATTGGTGAACATCATGTAAAAATTTTAGATATTGGTTCGCTATATTTTCGGAGATATGATCTGGGAAATTTAGGGTTTTTGAAGGCTCCAAAATTAAGTCTCAAATAGGTGACCTAAAAATTCTTCTTCTTTATTAAATATGGATCCTTCAGAACATTGTACTTCTCGACCCACACACATAACTGTAGGTGGTCTATGCACTAAGCGGCAGACTCTTCCAAGGTCTTCGTGCACTCAGTTTCAGAGCCTCTTTGTAAGGCCCAAAACAAACTAACTACAGAACATAAATTCACTTGCGCTCATCAACTATCAACTTATCATGACTTCGAAAAAACATTACATTGATTTATTTACCATTAAATAATTACAAAAAAACAACCCATATACCATGGTTTGGACAAGAAAATTAACTAAAAGCCCAATACTCGTTAAAAAATGATGTGATTTGACCAACCCTAAAGCCCCTAGATATCACGCGGTAGATCTAACTTCACGGTACCACACACTCTGCTCCTCAAGATGTGGAGTCTTTTGACCAAAATTGGAACAATTTGGGTCGCACGCAACAGGACCCAAACACTCACATGTGACTCATCCTATGTCACTCAGTTGGTGTTCCCCTAATATTTGTTGCTATGTTGTTGTAAGTGATGAGCCTTGGCATTGCAACAAGAATGTTGCAAATCATGAGGCTACAAACTTTAATTATCAACCCGGGGATTGTACAAACTTAAGAGGTATCAGAAATATATGTGTTACATACAATGTTTCCTTCTTTTTTTATCTAATGTAATGGAGGGAATGTCATGAAATAAAAGTCTAAACTAATTATAGAAATGGAAGTGTTTCTTTGAAAAGAAATTAATCCTAGGAAAGAACAACAATTTGTAATTGAAATCCTAAGAGCATGAATTCAAATAAAATACCTAATCCAATTTGTGAAAATGAATGCCATAGGTGGTTTTTATTCTTCCTAAATCATGTATTTAGATCCTAGGGGTCATAATTCAAGCCTAAGATACAAAAACCAACCTTTGGGAGCAATCTAGTTGAGTTTACACATGCTACAAGAGTGCTATAGGAACCTCTGTATTTGCTACAAGAAACTCTGTTTTGTAGATAACTCACCGAATGACCAAGTAAATAAAATGAAAATGGTATGGGACAAATTTTGTTATTAACTAGGATGTATTATGTCTCCATTACAAGTGGAAACA
Source organism: Pinus albicaulis (assembly GCA_034641835.2). Classification (NCBI taxonomy): domain Eukaryota; kingdom Viridiplantae; phylum Streptophyta; class Pinopsida; order Pinales; family Pinaceae; genus Pinus; species Pinus albicaulis. The sequence continues at coordinate 42,566 of JAXQQM020065250.1, forward strand.
CTCCAAAATACCCATGTTCACATGTGCTAAAAAAAACAGAAAATTACTACTCTAAAATCTGGAAATTCAAGAACTAGTGGGCTAGTTAATGTATTAAATCCCTTACCTAATCAAGTGAAAATGCAATGGGGTGAATTTTTTTATTAAATTTAAAATTATTATGACCTAATATAATTGGAATCAATTCAAATGGATCTCATTATCCCCTTCTAAAAAATAGCATAATTTTACTACTATTTCGCTATAGGGCATTTTCAAAAATCTTATATTTGTGAACTAGTAACCAATCCAAGTAGCTTAATGACTAAGATGACCTTCAAAGGTTATTCTAAGGATGAATAATACTTTTGAACCTGTAAAAAACCTGCAAAATAACTCACTTAAGTAATTTAACTCAATCGTACAACAAGAAAATAAATAATACTAAATACAAAAATATGCAAAATAGAATAAGATATGCATGTGAATAAGAAGGGAAAAGAACATAAATAAATTGTGCAAGAGGGCTCTAAGGCTCCTGGGATGGCCAAGCCCAAGGAGGATCAAGGTCCTATGGAAGAAACCAAGCCTTAGAAGCTAAAAATGGCGCCAATCTTCATTATTGAATCAGTCCAAGTACATCCCTACAAGAAAAGAAAGTGGAGCTTCCAGAAAACAAGTTTTCTCCACAATAAAAATAAACAATGCATGCCCCTAGAGGCTAATTCGAATTGGTAATTATAAAAAATGATGAAGAAGTGTTCCCCTTGAAAGGAGGAAGCTTTCCCCTCCAAAATCCCTCAAATAGTGGATCTGGTTCCCAACACTAGGAGTTTGCAATAAATAACAAGGAACACATTCCTAGATTTTCTCAATCATCGGAGTTCCAGAATCTCTCCAAAATTTCTCAACAATTTCATGATATTTTACTCATTTATTTTCTAATCTTGATCCTCTAGTAGTAGGGAGAAAGTCCCTAAATTATCTCCTTCTCCAAATCTTCATAATTTTCCCAATATTCTCACAATATTATACAAAAATAAATAATATTAGGCACAAATATGCAATTATCTCTAAACCTTCCTAAGAACACATTAAAGCTCAAAAAACCATTATTAAGTGTAGAAGAAGAGATTTGATATAAATATTATGTGCCTCAGAAAGGTTAGATAGGTCTTAATTTATGTCTAATTTAGAGGCCCATCACACCCCCTACTGAAACTGTAGCTCGTCCTCTCAGTAGCCTATTCATTCTCCTTATCTTATGGTTCTTCATGTATGATGGCCTATTTCATGCTCTGTTTATTGGTCCATGTGCTACTCCTCTTGCTAATCTTCTTTCTACTCTTCTATTTTCATTCCTTCCCCTATCTCATTTTCCCATTAAAATTCTAATGTAGGTTCAGGCTACTTATTTCTCTCAAGTGATTCTTCAACTGTAATGGTGTGCAAAGTTAGGGCCTTGTTTGTATGTTTTTGAGGAGTTGAAGACATTATTTGGTGTAGGGAGCTGGATTTTGGTGATATCCATGCCTATCTTTCTCTTGCTGGGTTTTTTATGTATTTTCTAAGTTAGCAACTTGTTTCTAAGTGAGTTCCTTATCATTTTTATTTGTTTTTTCTTCTTGCAGGTGATGCATGGAGGTCCTCAAGTGCCTTTTCCGGTGTGTTCATCCTCCTGGACTCTGGTGGTGGTCTTTTGAAGCCATCTTCATTAACATATCCTCATATTTTTACCTTGTTTTGTGATATACATAATTGCTACAGGAAAATTTTCAACTTCCTGTAGTAGTCTTCTTTCTAATTCTTGGAGCTCTAGATTGCTTATAGATGAAGGGATTTGGTTTGTGGAGGTTAGGGATGGACTGATGGAATGATTGTAGTGATGGAGAGATAAGTGCATAGGTCCCATTCCAAGGTATAGGTGATCTAGTTGCTAGTGGTGCAACATAAGGTTTAGGGAGTGAATCCTTCAGCATGGAGTGAAGTGAGCATTAGAAGTGGTAGGTATAGGAAAAAAATAAATTATCATGCTCTTTTTGAAGTTTAGAAACCTTTGAGAGAGCTAATTTCCTTGTAAATAAGTTTCTTGTAGCATTTACAGGGTTTCCTGTAGTGCTACAGGAATCTTGTAGTTGCTAGGACTTTCCTATAGAAATTATAGTCAGGAGTAAAAATGGAGTTTTCTGCCTACTTGAAAGGTGAAATGAGTGAATGGGTGCATGTTGGAGTTATCCATGGAGTGTGTAAGTAGAGGAGAGATAGAAGAGAGGAGGGAAACCACCTTTGATCAACAAAATTTGTCATGGTTAGCTTTCTGTAGCAAATTTGTCTTTCCTGTAGCAAATATTTTTTCCCTGTAGCAACTTCCTATAGAAAATTGTATGCCTGTAGAAACCCTATTTCGCTTGTAGCAACTTTATTTCGCATGCCAAGAGGTGGTGGGTTCACCTTTTATTTTTTCGTTTTTTCTTTTTTCTTTTTTCAAATTTTTTCTTTTCTTTTCAATTTTTTTCTCTTTTTTCCCAATTTTTTCTCTTTTTTCATTGCATGCAAAATAAACTCAGAGTTCTTTTTCTATTATCTAATTTCTTCCTTAGTTACCCCTTGGCACTCCTTGTCTTCCATCAGAACTAATTGCTTACTACCCACTTTATGAAGTCCTCTTTACTTTTGTCATGTTCCTCTCCCACATGTGTGTGAGTCTTTGTGGAAAAGTGAAGCTAATTTCTAAATAAGGCCGAGGCTTCTCTACTACTAATTTTAGTTATAAAAATCTTTCCTTCTCACACTTTTAATGTTTTCTTAAGCTATAATAGATTCGAAGAAAGGTTTAGGTGATTGCATACCTAATCCTTACCCTTGATGTGTTTTTGCGGGTGATATTGAGGCTATTGATATGATTGTTGAAGTTTCTTTTGGTGGTTATGAATCTGCTACTCATGATCCTAAAGCTTCATGTGATAATCTGCTTGAGGTCCTATTGTTGATAACCTTAAATATGGAGGTATTCTAGGGTTTTTTTTTGTTTTTGTTGCTACTTCACATCCCTGGATACAATGTTGCTTCCAAGATGTTCATGTTGTGAGTGTTGTAGTTGATGATTTTGCTTATGTACAAGTCTTCCTAGCATGATGATTTGTTTGACTGATAATTTTTTTTGTGTGTGCAATCTTCTTCCCAATGTTCAATATTCTATTGGTGGAGTGGATGGACTGCTTCCTATAGAGGGTGTGCTCTTCTCAATTTTAGAAATGGCTTCATGATGCTCAAGGTGGTTGGATCTTCTTGTTTGTAGGTGAAAAAAAATTGATGATGAGTTTTGATGTGACTGTACAGGCTGCTCAGGACAACCCCCTTGTAACAGAATTGATTTAGGAATATATCTTAAACGGTAGATCAGATTGAAATAAAAAAATTCAAACATATTACTATCATCCTTATGCACCCCCCCATAAAAAATCTCGGCTATTTCATGCACAAATCACGAGAAAAATAAAAATGGTTATAGGTGATGGAGGAAAATTTCTCACAAAGTTTTCACCATAAATTGATAAAATTGCTTGATCATGTTACCATAATATATATGCATCTCCCCCTGAAACAACTCAGCAAATGGATGCACGGATTTTGAGATATAATAAAAATTATTTTATGCTAAAAACTAGGAGTTTTATATAGCAAAAACAAGATTTCCTATAGCATTTTAGGATAGCGAGGAAAATGAATGAGAAAATCTTGGAAATGATGGGTAGATGTTGGAAATTAATGACGGTGATGAATTGGCATGACCTTGGCCCTTTTGGATCATATGAGAAAAGGAGGAAGTCTAAGTTTAACTTCCTTTGACTAGGGTTTTTACCAGCTTTTTCTTTTGGTGCCAACTTGATTTTTTTGCTGCTTTAAAAGCTTGGAGAGCACATGCATTCATTAGAGAGAGATACATGGAACAAACACATTTTTTTCTTTTCATTTTTTTCATTTTTTCTTTTTTCTTGAGGCCTACTAGCTGCCTCAATGAGGTTTTCAACAAGTAGGTCTACCTAGGCGCCTCAAAGGAGGTTCTTAACTAGGATATTTTATTTTTCTCTTATTTTCTCTTTTTTTCAAATCCATTGACCACCTCATGGAGGTTTTCAATCAGTGAGCCAATCTTAGGCTCCTCAAATGATGTTTTCACTTGAGATCTTATTCTTTTCTTTTTTCTATTTTTCCATTTTTTATTTTTTATATCCTACTCTACTTCAAAAAACAAAATCTCTATCAAGTATTATAATACTTCTAATGGAGCCATGTGCACATCAAGATGACATATATAATCATGTGTAGTCTTGAAAGACATGCTTTGACATGTACCTGAATATGAGAGACCAACTTCTTTGATTGAGACGATATCAAGTACTCTTGAAGAAGAGTGTGCTGCTGCAACTTAATGACTGTCTAGAACCATATTCAATATAGTTGTGATACCCCTGGTCCACTTGCTAATTTGGATAATCTTGGATGTCCTCTTCTACCATGACATTCAAATATTCCTCTTTTTGTTTCTTGTTCTCTTGAACACATGGAGGATCTAATGGTAAACCTGGGGGAATCTTCTCAGTCTTTGATTCTGATGTCTTCTCTCCATCAAGTGCAGCGCATGAATCTTTGATCTCCTCATTTGAATCTTATTATTTTGGATGTTTTCCTTTAATGGCATCAATATAATCTCCCTTTTGCAATACTCTTCTTAAGCTAAGATGGATACCATTTAGATCAAGATGGGATGTTTGGAAATTTTGTACCTCAGCATTGTAAGTGGGTTGAGTTACTTCTTTGTATGGGTTTGGAAATGGTGGTACAGGTTGTTAGTATGAATCTTCATTCGAGGTGTATGAAAAAAGATCACTTTAGCTGCACATAAAAAACAACCCTAATAGCATAAATGACTGCTAATATCTTCAGATCTGCAGTTAGATGATCAAGATAAATGCTGCAAAAATCTACATCTATGCATTAGAAGACATTAAACAGTAGAAAAATAAGATTTACTCCGTAGATCCAATAGACAAGAAAATAATATATCCAATGAAATTTTTTTTAATGGCACCTGGGAGGAAAACACAAGAGGGTGTTCCCTATTCTCCTCAATGGGATGGGTTCTTGTAAGTCCTCGGCACTTCATATTTAGAATTCCTCTCTCTTGATGGTGTAGAAAACCCAGACAAAAATGGAAAAATATGGCTATGATAATGGATCAATAGCCAGAAGAAGATTTGAGATCCAGAGTGATCTTTAGGCAACAAAAGGTGGTAAATGAATGGGAAAACCCTTCTATTTATAACAAAATATTGAGTTAGTCTAGAGATTAAAATATTATTAACAAAATCTAGATCCAACTTTTGTGGAATATTTTATTATATTTGTTGGAGGGAAAAGGAATTTGACTTGAGTCAAATCCCCTTATTTGTAAATAATTAAAAAATAAATGATTTATTTATTATTTTAAGGATGTGATTAAGTAATAATAAATAAATAAATAATTTATTTATCATTTTAACGATATGGTTGAGTAATAATCAAACAAATAATGATTTATTTAATTATTTAAGGGTGAATTAGTCATATTTAACAAAGAATATTATTTAAATAAGATTTAAACAATTATTATTTAAAAAATAATAAGATAAATAATGATTTATCTAATTAATTTCCTTGTTTTGCGTTAAATATAACCAGAAATATTAATTAAATTATCGTTTAACTAATTATTCCTTGAGGAAAATCAAACAAATGTATATTTATTTAATATTTCCTTATGGGGTTTCCTGTCTAGACCATAAACAACTTAATAAAGGTGATTTACTAAGTTATTTTCATAGTGAAAGCAATTTTACTTGGAGTAAAATTTGTCTTAAATGATGTACTTGGGTCCATGTAATGATAATAGGTTAGATGACCACAAAAATGGTGTAACAGATTGCCCCCTAGCATGCGAGCGTTAGGAGCTAATTGTATGACCAAAGTACGTTGTAAGAACTCAATCACTAGACATCAGAGAGGAAGTCAAAGAGAGAGGATTGTAAGGTAGACCAAAGTGCTGAAAGAACTAGATGCTGAGGAGGTGACTTGCAGGTGCGACGAGTCTTTTTGGTAAGTGAGTACCTGCTATAGGCGATGGGGGAGGCATACCTATGCCTGTCGAGGAAATACAAACAATAAGGCATCCAGAAAAACACGAGACGGCATAGTGCTGGCATGAACATGAGCCAGATAAAAAACATGATAATGAATCCCACATACATATTGTGCCTAGGATAACAACCAGGAGTTGTACAATAATATCTGAGTACATGAGATATAAATACAACCCAGATGCCCCTGAAAACATGAAAGGGCTCTGAAAATTTGACTGATACATGCAAACAAAAAGGCATTGCAAGCGGCTGAGGCTGACATCATCAAATGTATGGAGCTGCATCGAAGGGTATAATGAAGAGGTCATCCAAGTGTGTGGGGGTCTACCTGTAGGGCCACCCCCTCATGAGGGCTGAGACATCTCACACACACCCGAGAATCACCGATGTCATCTGCTGCATCACTAGACCATTGAGTATACGGATCTCGATCATGCTGAAAAGGAGCTGGAGAAGAGAAACAATTAAGTCAAAGGGCCATGAGGAGTCCCTTTTCCTGATCCGAGGCATCGAACAAGAGTGGAAGTTGGAACCAATGTACACCGCCCTTTAGACTTGTCTTCTAGAATGAATGAGATGATGTCGATAGAAGGAGGTCTACCATAGGTGAGGCAATAAGGGATCCTCAACTAAGGCACAAGAGAAAATAGTAGAGTGACTGACAAACTGACACCAATGACGATGACGAAATGGGGGGAAATGGGTAGCGAATGGAAGACTTCCCTTGTTAGAGCATAAATAGCATGGATGACCTGGCAGAGATTGACACAATATCATGAGGGATAGGGGACAGTGGGGATGAAGGCCATAATGAGCGACATGAGAGAGGGACCAAGCAATGAAGGATGGAGGACTATAGCGGGGTGCGAAGGGACTCGGGATAGACTCCATGAAAGTAATGATAACTCAACTCGGATTCTCTAAACAAGGGTGACTCGATGGTGCTGCCACACAAGAAAAGAGTCCAATGGGGACCATAAAATCATGAGTACAAGATGGTAACTCACGACGAAAGTCAACACGAATGTGGACAAGTATGGAGGCAACATGGTGCCCTCGGTATGAGTGTTACAAGCGAAGAAATTCGATTTTGAGGAAGGGTGAAGTGGCACTTCATGGAAAAATGTGCAGTGAAGTATCAAATCACTAAAAACTAACAGATACCCATTTGAGGGCTCGGTGAGAGATTTCCAACGGTGTGTAGGGTTTGGTAAATAGAGCTACGGTTGGATCGCAGCAGACGAAAGAAAAAATAGGGGTTTCTCTTTTAATAAGCCATTTTCCCTCCAAATTCATTCATTTTCATGTGGAGATGTGGTGAATGTGGAGAGGAGAGAAGACCCTAAATCTTGCAGCGATCGTAGCGAACAAAACGACTGTTGGAATCGAGATCCGTCAGTTGCAGGTAAGAGGCCTAATCCTACTCTTTCTATTTAGTGGATTAAAAGTTTAGATTAGGTCCCTAGGGCTTAGTAACACCCCCCTACTCCTCCTCACGGCCGGGTCACACTTTTTGGGGCAAAAAGTGCGACCTAGGTAGCAGGTTTTGAGCAGAAAAGTGCAACCTATCCCAGGTTTGGGCCTAAAAAGTGCGACTCGTCCAGGAGGGGTGTTTCTGTGTTGTTTTTTGGCTGAGCACTAGGATTTTGTGATGAGAAACAGTCTTTCCTATCTGTATACTGACAAATATGATTTTTTTGTGTAGATATGGTAGAATTACGGATTAACTGGAGAGAGAGAGATCTAGGCGCATTACAGTCAGAGATCCGGGAGGATCAGGGTGTCCGCAGTGCTTTGGCCAGGTTTGGGGTTCTGAAGTTTGTGGAGAACCCTTTGATGAGAGCTGGGGAGCCCTTATTGGCCTATATTATCAACTATTGGGAACCATACCATGAGGTATTTATAGTGCAGGGGCACCAGATCGAGTTGACAGTCCAGGATATATATTTCCTGACTGGTCTCCCACCATTTGGGATGGTAGGGAATACTCAGCCAGTATTACCGCGTGGGTGGAATATCATAGAGTTTGTAGAGTGCCATTGTCGGCCAGGTCTCCAAGTCAAGGGGAATCAGATACCCATCAGGGATTTGGAGAGGTTAGAGACCCGTGTTGTGGCTACAACAGTGCTGCGGAGCCTGGGCAACCAGGCACTCCATCACATCACAGGGGGGAAAATGATGCTTGTGGAGAGTGTTTTGAATGGGACCTACTATGGTTGGGCCCAGCTGATGGTGTCATCATTGAAACGACAGTTGTTGCTATGTAAGCGGCAAGTGAACCATGACTGTGCATATGGTACAGTTTTGTGCTCTTTCTTCTTTGAGAATATCCTGACACTTCGACCTTGCATACAACTCCCAGACGGAGGCTCAAGAGAGCCTAGGATGCACCAGTGGGGGAGAATACTATGCAGAGGAGGAGGTGGAGCAGTTGGACGGGTGTTCCATCCTGATTTCTTTGTTCATTGGGATCAGATGCCACTGTATATAGATGACTATCCCTATAGTGGGATGAGTTATTGTGGGGACTCGGATATGCCACTGCTGCCTGGTCGTATATGGGGACCCAATGGTAAGTGAAAAATTTCTAATCTTTTATGTGCATGTAAAGTTTCTAGAATATTATATGTGGTGCTAATTCTTTTACTTTTGGTATGCAGACACAGCACCGGTAAAACCGGTTGGGTAAATGGGACGACCTGCAGTATTGGGGGGCACAGGATCTAGTGGATCAAGGGCGTAGCACAATGATGATGTAGCCGCCCTTCTGGAGGATATCCGTCATAGATGTGACAGGCTTCTCACCAGTGTTTCAGAACGCGATTGGCAAGACTTAGATGACCAATACATAGAGCCATGTATTGGTTTACCCTCGGAATGGCGAGGGGTCATGCGGCGCATGGCGATGGTCGGATAGGGCATGCATGATCTACGAGCTGCGAGGGCAGAGCCATTGGCTCGAGATCCTCCAGATAGTGATTAGTGTGTAGGGGTAGGTGGTGCCCCCAGTTTTGAGTTTTTGTAACATGCTATGGGCATGTCATATATATGTATCAGAGTTAATGAACTCTAAAACATTTTATATGACACATACTATGGATATGCATCGTTTTGATATTTTTATGTTATTGTCTTGTGTTAAATGTGTGTGTTAAATGCCAATCCAGAATATGGTTTGCAATGCTATCTACATAGTGATTTTGTGCTCTAGGTACATGACTGAAAGTAATGATTTCAAATTCACACATCAAAAGCTTCACTCGTAAATATCTTCTGAAAAGGATAGGATTATGCACACGATATACACCATTCAATTGCATGACAAGAAGCAGGGAATCTAAATGAACATGAAGGTGGAGGATGCGATGTGAAAGGGCATCGGCTAATAAACCTCGTACAGCATCATATTTGACCTGATTATTGGTGGCAATACCAATGCATACACCATACGAAAGAACACGCGCATGCAAAGGGGTAAAAATGGCCCAACCTGCTGAGGCTATATTCCGGGAGTAGCGACTTGCACCATCGGCATAACCGATATAAGGTGTTGATGGGAGGTCCCTCTGAAAGGTGCCACAAGGCAATAAATGGGAGGATAAAGAAAAATGTTGGCAACCTGAGCGCACAGTAGAAATAGAATGCACTCTGCAGAAGGGAGTGATCTAGGTAGGATGTCTACTTCCCACACGTCGTCGGTGAGGGGAAGTGTGGGAGCTACTGGAGGCGTAGCTTGAGCTCGGGCTGCATAAGTCACCAAGGGTATGGATGATGGCATCCCATTTATGGGCTAGAAAGATGACGTCAGGGGTGGACATGGTTTCCATGATGTCATCGTCACAACAGGAGGTGGAAGGACAGGAGGAAGGGAGACCACATGACGTGGCGAGGCTACCTGACTCATCATCATGAGAAGAAAGACTCACATTCGCATCACCGCGGGGGATGACGTAAGAAAAAGCAGATAAAGGATCCACTGATGTTGAGCCTGGGGTGTTTGTTGAAAGGAGGTCAAGCGAAACAATAGGAGAAGATTCAGAGGGAGCTTCTATCGAGGGTCTCAAGGATGATGAAAGGTAGAGGATGGTGGCCGCATGCTCCGTCATTTCGACATCAGGGGGGAATGTCAATAGGATAGGGTAAATCCTTAGTCTGGCCTACAGCATACTGTGCAAGCACGGGAGAAGCGGATTGATTCTGTTCAATCTCGTACTCCCGAACTACCTCCAAAGAGGCAAGGTAATGTGTAAGGCGGGGACAATGATGGGAGTAATGGCCACGGAGACCACACAAAGCACAAGGGTGTTTGGTGTGAATAGTCTTGGTGTTCTTGGTTTCGGTCGATGAAGAAGCAGAGGTTTCAGGGACCGTAGACTCGGGGAACGCGACATTAACCATGGGCTTGATGCAGGGCAACTCGGGACAAGTATGAGTGGCATGACCAATGAAATCACACAAAGCATAGGGCTTTGGAGGTGGAGGAGGTGCAGATTCAGTTGGGGCAGCTTCGTCCTTTGAGGCATTTTTGCGAGCTCTGCCCTTCTTACCCGAAGCGGTCGCATCAGGAGGCGGATCGTGTTGAGGTGGCTAAGGCACTGTGACAATGAGAGAAGTCAAGGGGACCGGTTGAACCGGGGTCAAAGCAAGATAAGGTTTAGGTTGACCTGGTAAGGTGGCGGTTGGAGGATCAAGGTACCAAACCGGAAGCCCAATGGTCAAGTTAGGAAGAGAGAGGGTGGCCATGACAGGTTCCGTATAGATGCTTGGTGGAGGGACTAGAAACAGTATCTGACCAGAGGGGTAATGGCCAAGTGGGACAGCTCCTAAATGGTTAAGGCCTGGAGAAACCGACCGAGGAGGATAAAGAGGCTCATGAGTACCAGCAAAAGGGCCAAGAGGAGGAGGTCCAAGAGGCTGCATCGAAGGGCTAGGAGACGGTTGCGGAGGGCGATAGGGTTGTTTACTAGCTGAGGCAGGCCTCTTGAGAGAAGCCCGAGACGATTGCATCATGCAAACAATCGATAAGCTGGGATCAGAGATGGGAGGAGGAAGACTAGGGAATGTACCAAGAAAGGAGGAGTCCTTGTAGACGCTAGGTGAGACACTGGTCAAAGGGTTGACGATTTGCTTATTGGCCACCAAAGAAATAGTGGACTCAGGGGAGGTCTGAGACTTCGGTTCGTAATATGTCAACTGGTCAATGGTGACTATCTTTCCATTATGGGGGAAGGACATCTTGCAGTGGACCGCGGAAGGGACAGCATACATTACATAACTGTAGCTATGACCCAATAGAATGTTGTAATATAAGGGGGCGTCTATGACTTCTACGTCAACGCAAACCGTCTTGCTCGCAAGCGTGATAGGACAATTGCGGAATAAGCCAATGGGCTTGGAGGCAAGGCCATCCCACGCTCGGAGAGTGATCATGGAAGGAGCCAACTCAGGAGATCCGAGTTTCTTCCAAACCGAAGCAGACATCACGTAGGTGGATTCCCCCTCATCAATAATGCACCAAGAAACATTGGTGTTCTGGATCTTAACTGGGATTTGGAAAGTGGCGGAAGCAGGGAGAGGAGGATGTTCTGACCGGTCAACATCAAAGACAATCAATCGATCGTCGGAAGGATCTATAGCACCCACGACATACAAAAGAGCTTTTCGTTGTTAATGGCACGACTGGAGGAGTTCCAACGTTGAAATTGCAGCAGGGGATTGTGCCAAATCATCGACTATGCTATACGAATGGGCGGCTTTGCCAGAAGCAGCATTTTGACGCAGTGGTCCCTTAAGGATCTTGGTATGAACCTCCGCCCTAGGCTAAGGGATTTGTAAGGGACCCTTGGGTGTCGAAAGAGGCTCTATAAAGACCGAAGAAGGCGGCCCGGAGACAGACGTAGCGGGAGGCTTGTTGTACTGATGGGACCAAGTCTGGAGATTTATGTCTGCGGTTGAAGTTTGATCAGATTTCATCATGAGAATCTGGTCATCGGGGGTACCAGACGGAAGAGGTTGGGTAACAATGTGGTAAACAGGAGGTTGGGCAAAGAGAGGAAGCATGTTGTACCCTGAATATGTGCTACCAGGAGGGGAAGATATGCAGGAGGTGCTGGCCCCCCCTGAGGAAAATCAGAGCCCATGGGAGGTTGAGCAATGACGACACACACACGGCACAAAGGAAAAAGAGACTGACAAGGGCAGGGAGGTGCAAGATCAACCGATTACAATGATGAAACAAGGGCAAAGAGGTGCAGGATCAATTGATTTCAATGTTTTAGAGTCTTTTCTTGGCGGTGTTAACCAAGCCATCTTTCGCTTAGGGTGTGTGTGTAAAAGTGTGTAAATTTTAAATTTTAAACCAAGATATTTGTAGATAAAAGAAAATTTTTTGTTGTATAGCTGTAAATAAACCTACAAATGACAGAATATAGGCCTGCAAAAACAGAAAATAAATAGCTAATAATGCAATAATCTAAACCCAAAGAGGTGGGCCTCTCAACAACTAGTCTATAGATGAGTGAAAAAACTAATCAAAACATACTAAAATAGCCAATAGATCTAAGGTCAGAAGGGACAGGGATCTAAAGGACAAAATCTGTTGGAAAGTGGTGCAGAAACAACAACAAATCAGAGGAAGAATTGTTGTAAAATGAGGTGGCAAAAGGCTATCTCCAGGAGGGAAGTGGAGTGCACCCTAAAGGAAAACCCAAACAAAGCTAAATGAGGAGATTTGGATGGATAACAAGCCAATCTAAAGCGGATCTGAAGGTGAGGTATCAGATCTGAAAAAATGGCTGAAGACTCTGAAATTTCAGACAACCTATAACAGCAAAAACTCTTCCAAAAGAAATGCGAAACCTAAAGGAGACTAGGTATAACTTTAGTTGATTGAAACACGTTGCAGAGCCGCATCTGCAACGGTGGAAGTAACGAATGAGGACAACTGAATAGAGGCTTAGACAAACCTAGAAAACTTTCAGAAAAATCCCTCCAAAAAGTCCAGGTCGTAGTTTGTGACCTTCTTTCAGCAGAGGTCGCACTTTTTGGGCTGTAAAGTACGACTTGGAGGTCCAGGTCATAGGTTTTGGGCTAAAAAGTGCGACTTGCACTTCCGGCACTCTCAGCGGCAAATTTCAGAAAAATTTTCCATCTCAGCTGCGGCTGATGTCTGTCACCTACGCAATGGGTCTGAAAACACACTAAAGTCAGAATTTTTATCGTTTTAGGGTTTTATGGGTTAAAAAAAACATCAAGAAAAGCAAAAGTAGGGGGCTGAAGAGAAATCCTAGGGTTTGAAGCAGCTGGATATGCAAGGATCAGAAAAACGACAGAGGTCGTAAAGGTAAACCTGTGTGGAGTCACCAGTTGTTAGTATGAATCTTGATTCGAGGTGTACGAAAAAATACCACTTTTAAGCTGTAGCATAAAACAACCTAACGGAGAAATAGCGCTAAAATCTTCATGTCTGAGTTAGATCCAGACATCGAAAACCAAATCTTTAAAGAAAAATCTAGATCTATGCATTAGAAGACATTAAACAATAGAAAAATAAGAATTAATCCATAGATCCAATAGACAAGACAAGAATATATCCAATGAAATTTTTATTAATGGCACCTGGGAGGAAAACACAAGAGGGTGTTCCCTATTCTCCTCAATGGGATGGGTTCTTGTAAGTCCTCAACACTTCAGATTTAGAATTCCTCTCTCTTGATGGTGTAGAAAACCCAGAAAAAAATGGAAAAATATGGCTATGATGGTGGATCAATAGCCAGACCAAGAGTTGAGATCCAGAGTGATCTTTAGGCAACAAAAGGTGACAAATGAATGGGAAAACACTTCTATTTATAACAAAATATTGAGTTAGTCTAGAGATTGGTGCATAATTAAAATATTATTAACCAAATCTAGATCCAACTTTTATGGAATATTTTATTATATTTGTTGGAGGGAAAAGGAATTTGACTTGAGTCAAATCCCCTTATTGTAATTAATAAATAAATAAATGATTTATTTATCATTTTAAGGATGTGATTAAGTAATAATAAATAAATAAATGATTTATTTATCATTTTAAGGATATGGTTGAGTAATAATCAAATAAATCATGATTTATTTAATTATTTAAGGAAGATGTAGTCATATTTAACAAAATATATGATTTAAGTAATGTTTATATAGTTATTCCTAGAAAATAATAAAATAAATAATGATTTATCTAATTAATTTCCTTGTTTTGGGTTAAATATAACAAGGAATATTAATTAAATTGGTCTTTAACTAATTATTCCTTGAGGAAAAATCAAATAAATATGGATTTATTTAATGTTTCCCCATGGGGTTTTCTGTTTAGACCATAAACAACTTAATAAAGGTCGTTTACTAAGTCATTTTTCATAGTTAATGCGATTTTACTTGGGGTAAAATTGGTCTTACTTGGTGTACTTGGGTCCATATAATAACAATGGATTAGATGACCAAAAAATGGTGTAATAACTACTACCATAATGGCATTCATTCCTATAGATTTGCTTAAAGCTATCGTAAATTAGCTGAAACATTTTCCCAATGTTAAATTTTTATAAGTAATGCTTGTAGCATACCAAACGTATTAATTGTCTCTCCCTTATTCTATTGGAAAACTAAACATTTCATTGCAAGTTTTGATGATCTGTTTTAATTCCTTATCATAAAAAATCATTCTTTTTTTATGGTAATTGTTCAATAGCCTCAAATGTGCTCATATATGATAGTTTTTCATTTCCAATGGAAAAAATTGTTATAGATGTAAATTCTTACATAAATATACACAATCTTGATACCATAGAAGATCATTATTCCACACAAATTTATGTAATGCACTTGTGTCCTCTTACACACGTTGAATGATGTTTCACATGTTCTTATTTTGATTTGATTCTATCCCTTCCTCTCCCATCCGAGTATATTATGGAATATGAATAGAAGATAGTAAACCTTTTATATCTTCTTCTTTCATTGAAAGTGCATCTATCACCATAATATGTTCATTTTTTGTATATAATTTCAAAGTCATAACCTAACATCTTTGTATGTCATTTTTTTTATTTTGTAAGGATAAATAACCTAGATCCATCTTTATTCCATATATTTCAAGCACTTAGAGGGATAAAATCTCTCCAAGTGCAAACATATTTTTTGAGTGCAAAATATGAGTAAAGGTTTTGACCTAGAGAGATTTGATTCCTCTCGGTACTCAATAGATCTATAGTTAAGATGGACCTATCTCTTGTTTCTTTTCAATCAATCATTTTTAAACTTTATTTCATCTTGTAAAATACAATCATTACATATAGTAGAGTAATGTAGTAAAAGTAAACTGATGTTGTAAAAACATTATATATATATATATATATATATATATATATATATATATATATAATTCTTTGAAAACATTAATAACCTTAAAAAAACATTATAAAATGATATTCAAATTAATAACTTAAGAATTAATTTACAACTATTGAATTTTATATTTAAATTTATAAATTTTATATCTATATTAACAATTTCAAATAGACACGCACACACACACATATATGTGTTGGTATATATTGTGAATTCTATATATTTTATATTACTATTACATTTTTATTTATTTATTTCACAATTATAGAATTAAAAAAAGGTCGATAATGGCCCCGGTCACCTCCCCCAACTTTTTGCTACTAATAAATGGTGCTTCAGCCAAACCATTTTTCCCTTCGAGGGGCATACACCAATGTGACCCCATGTCACCATTCCTATTTGTCATAACGATGGAAGGCTTGGGCAGAGAAATTTTATCACCTACGAGGAATAGGGATACTAGAGGGCATTAATTACATGAAGGGTGTCAAACCTCTATGCACCAACAATTTGTCGATGATACCATGTTGCATGGTATAACCATGGTGAATGAAGAAATATTGTTCAACATTATCCTATACACATTTACAACAACCTTAGGTATGGAGATAAACCACTCTAATTCTATCATTTTTTCTTCAACACAAATATCACTATTCATAGAAACCTAACTATGATCTTAGGATTCCAAATGAAATGTTTCAACTCCAATTATCTTCAAATCCCTATAAATATTTAGGCTTTGATTAAATATAATTCAGAAAATGTAGTATCAAGCTTGCAGGACATGCTCAAATGATGGACTATAAGAGCGTTGAATTTTACCGGGAGGTTAGTTCTGACTAAAGTCATTCTGCAAGAAATTCTAGGGTATATGCGATCCATACTCCCAACACCCAAAGGGGTTTGGAGAAAATAAGAAAAACTTAAAGTAAATTATTATGGCATGGAGCCATGGATAAAATAAAATGGGTGTCAGTAGCTTGGAACACTATATGCAAACCAAATGATGTGGGATTCTTGGGTCTACAAAACCCAAAAATAGTCAATCAAGAGAATGGAGCAAAATTATGGTGGCACTGGTTAAATTAGCTCCAGAGAGTAAAATATGCCCCCAACTTCTCTTAGAAAGAACTTTATGGATTTTTGGGGTTAATTCAACGCTCAACGAAATGGAACCTAGATTGGGGTGATAGAGAAATAAAATAAAATAATTGTTTTGGGGAGATTGGAAATAGAAGGTTAGCTTTGTTTTGGGATGACGCATGGAAACAACAACCCACATTCAACAAGGAGGAGTGGTTCCCAATTCAATTTTTCACCAATAGGAATGGCGTTAATCAAGTGCACCACTACTGGGAATAGGGATTGGAGGGAAATAAGTAGTGAAAGTGGAACATTAGCCTTAGTCGAGAACTTAGTAAGAACAATCTAGTGGATCAGGGTTTAGGAGAGAAATGAGGTAGGAGAATAATCCTATCTGATGAAAACCACGATAAATTAATATGGGCGATATTAGAGGGAGGAGAATACAATCTCAAAGAAGTGAAAATATATATCAACGATACACAAGGTGAAACATATGATCTAGTATTGAGGATGTTATCACCAAAAAATGATCACCTAGCCATATCTAACAAAGTGGATCGAAATAGACCATGTAAGACCAATTTGACCATAGTAAAATTTCTTTCACTATAGGAAATAACTTGATAAATAATATTTTATTAAGTTGTTTATAATTAAACCATGAAACCCCATGAGGAATAATTAAATAAATTATTATTTATTTGATTTTCCTCTAGGAATAATTAATTCAATCATTATTTAGTTAGTATTCCTTTTTTTATTTGAATACTGAATAATGATAAGGGTGAGTTGCTTAATCTAATGCAACAATTACTGGCATGCATACCCCCTGCCAATTATCATTCACTTTTATTTCACGAGTAATATTTTTTTATCTATTTCGAAATCATCCACTGGGTACTCGGCCATAAAATATTACATCCCATGCAATTGTTAAGAATTTTGAGAGCCAATAATTATATTAATCAAAATTTTCTATGTTAGATATATGTCCATGATTACATATTAGACACTAACCAGAATTTTAACCCAGTGTCATTCGTAAGGGATATCCAATTAAGGGCTTTTGCATCTTTTTTAATTAACCAAGTCAAATGGAAAAAGGCTCTTGATATATTTGAGGACAACTAGGAAAATCGTCTGTTGATGGTTAGGATGGAAAATTTCCAATTTGAGGATATATATACTAAAAACGATCATTTTATTAAGTTGGAAAGCTGAAAGGAATGGGTGCTCATGACCTAATGGTCATGTATCGACCTGCACAAAAATAATATTTATCTTTTAGAGAAGAAGCCAGGGATGCTTGTCAAAGGCGTTGGATGCTTTCATCATTAGAAGTATGGGCATGAGAGCCCTCTATGGAAACAAAATTTTATAGAGCCTTGGAAATAGTCCCATGATATATTTCCTGCATGAAACACTATGGAGTTAATTGGCTGGAGTTAAGGTTCTCGTTTCCTATTATTTGGTTACCATCTGAACAATATGATTCATATTACATTGTGGATGAATAGTATTGGAAGGGTATCGTTCATAAAAATGGTTATCAACTATCGGGGACTGATATGGTGAAAAAATATAATATCACTCATCTCCATGAAAATCATAGCAGGTCTAACGCTAATCTATACTGAAAGTTAATTGCATGAGGACATGAAACCAAGTCAATTGGGGGGGTATTTTGGTTGATGAAATTACCCACTTTTTCCTTATTAAACCCATCCCTTTCTATCTAATTTATAGCTATTTTAAGGTCAGTATGTGTCCCAACTAATGAAAAGGAATATTATAATCCCATGCCTTCTTGAGTTGTTAATTCATGAAGTGACAGTCACACGGGAATGATAATTAGATGATTTACTAATCAAGATTCCTTGTATATTACCCAAAATTTTTCACCAGATACTGTTTGGTGAAACAAGGCTTATCATGGTGTTGTTGACTATAGATTGAAAATGCTATTCCATGGATTGGACTAAAGACTAACCAACCATAGAATAACTAGTAGATCCAACGTTGTTTAATTCTTTCCATTCTATTTTATATTTGAGGAATCATTGTATAATTTTGAACATACAATCACCACGACGTATGGGTTTTGTTAAAGAAGTGTTATTCATGTATTGGCGGTTGTGTATAAGTATGGCACAAATGAGTGAACTGGTTGTTCATCCTTTCCTATGTAACAATAAAAATATGTTGTAATTTATTTTCTAAATAATGAAAGTACCAGCGTATTGTAACTTGGAGTGATCTGTTATTCTTAACCACCACCCTGACTGAAGAGTTTGGTCTAGTCTTTCGATCAGGTGTTGTTGGAAACATTTGTATGGTAAAGGTATGTTTTAGATCTGTATCGTTTATACTTTATGATCATTGTTTCATTTCTTGTTGTTCTATCATTTTGTTGCTATCTCAGAATTTTCATTCCTTTGGATTGTTGTTACTTAGAAGCCAACATTATTTGATTTTTTTTGCTAAATTTATAGCTTGCTTTGGCCATTGTATTTCTCAATTGCTCAATACTTGGTAGGGAACATATGACATGCATAGACCTTGCACGATACCCTTGAAATAACGAGAATAACCCTATATTGAAAAAATATATAAAAAGGATCCCCGTTGGGATTCCGTTTCAAGAAAAGTCCTGATGATGGATCCCCATTGGGATTCGAAACGTCGACACTCATTTTCTAGAAATGTGGATAATCCAGGAAGTTTTTTAAAAAATATATAAAAGGGACTGAAATTATAAATCTATATTAGCATCCCACTAGGTTCAGTTAGTAGTTCTGGAAGTGCCGGTTGGAGAAAAACTTTAGAATACCAAAAATAGTTGTGGGTTGAGTTACTATTACTAGAATCCTTGGTTGGAACAAACACTCTGGAGCACTGGACAACTTGGATAGATACCAATATGGTGATGGTTAGTGATTTTCATCCTTGAAGTGGAATCATTGGTTGAGGTTTGAGGTGGTTTGGCCTATGGATGACCTGAATTGGTTTTTATTTATGATTTTTATGAGATCCCACATTCATGCTTGGAATATTGCATGGGGGTGACTAGTTGAAGAGATATTTGGCTCAACGATGTCTATGGTTGGGTGATACGTCGAAGTCTCAGACTTGGTTGCATTTTTTTCTTATCGAAATAAGAGCTCTTTTCCTCTTTTATTGATGGGTGAATATGCTTTTTATTTTGTGGTTTATATGGTTGTTATATGCCTTTCATTTCTGTTGTTTATATGTTTTTATGAATGTGTTTTATGACAGTGATTATGTATGGATTTCATCATGTTTTGACTTGTAAATGGATGAAAGATGAACCTATGACCAAATATACAATATTGCAGCTAATGAGATGTGGCAAAAATGTGTCTTAGTCATTCTCAGATAATTATGAGACCCCTATGCTCATATCTATTGTTTAACCCTGTACCTTACATATTTGCGACATGTTTGAAGAAACGTCTGGCATGAATAGAAGGGGTCCCCGTTGGGATTCCGTTCAAGAAAGTCCTAATGATGAATCCTCATTGGGATTCGAAACATCGACACTCGTTTTCTAGCAATGTGGATAATCCGAGAAGTTTTTTTTTAAAATATATAAAAGGGACTGAAATTATAAATCTATATTAGCATCCCACTGGGTTCAGTTAGTAGTTCTGGAAGCGCCGGTTGGAGAAACAATTTAGAATACCAACAATAGTTGTGGGTTGAGTTACTATTCCTAGAATCCTTGGTTGGAACAAACACTCTGGAGCACTAGACAGCTTGGGTAGATACCAATATGGTGATGGATAGTGATTTTCATCCTTGAAGTGGAATCATTGGTTGAGGTTTAAGGTGGTTTGGCCTATGGATGACCTGAATTGGTTTTTATTTATGAGTTTTATGAGATCCCACATTCATGCTTGGAATATTGCATGGGGGTGACTAGTTGAAGAGATATTTGGCTCAACGATGTCTATGGTTGGGTGATACGTCAAAGTCTCAGACTTGGTTGCATTTTTTTCTTATCGGAATAAGAGCTCCTTTCCTCTTTTATTGATGGGTGAATATGCTTGTTATTATGTTTTATTTTTTGTTTGATCCTTTGGAGAGAGAGAGAGACAGAGAGAGAGAGTAACTTGCTATGGAAATAAGTAGGGAGACCCCTTGGCTGAAGTAAAAAAGACACCATGCTCTCTAGGAACCCTGTAAGAGATAAAATGAGAAATATTTCTATGAGGCGGGCATGTCCCATGTTAGTGATAATACTAGTTAAAAAAATATGATAGATATTGGTTATGTCAAGTCATGCTATAGTAGGTGAGTTGCTGCTGGTTGATGATGACGATTGGTGATTGGTTAAGGAATTTTCTGATGGAAACACTTAGTAATATCATGGGTCTTTGAGTGTTGGGGACCTTCCCACATACACATTATCGAGAGGGATTCTTACTGATTACGGGTCTTCAACTAATTATAACAGTTTGCAACAATTATTAAGTATGATACAATCTTGACATGAAAATTTTATTTATGTAGAACGTCAAGAGGATCGATGACATCAGCGGGCGATGTTAATTCCCATTGTGCCACCCAAGGATTCCCCTTTTAATTATGGGGGCTCATCCAAGGTACTACCTCCTTCCTAGATAATGGTTGTTGGAGTCGATAGGAAGGAAGCATCAATCAATCAAAAATAAGTACTCGTACAATAGACCAATGATACTGATGAAAATAAGGCTTGATGTGACTGGTTAACAAGAAATTATGGTGAGAGATGGTGGAAAATAGTGATGATGGTTAACTGGCCCGAGGTCGGAGCTGTAAATGTGAGTGGCGACAGTCATAAAGACTTCTGATGGGGGATCCAAGGGGTTGGCAGGACATCCAAGGTGGGTGTATGTTTTCTATAACTGATGTGGTTGGGTGTTCTAAAGAATGTGCAGCTCCCACCAAGAGTGATTATGGAATGCTTCCACGTAATAAATGTAAATGTATGGGTGGGATTATTCCCCTAAAAGCTCTTTGTACACTTGCCAAAAGAATATGAAAGTGGTTTAGACGTACAAGCATGGAGACGGGTGCCCTAGTAACCTATAATATCCTGCATGATGATGTGAGGAGTGTGTTTTGCTAAGGGTGGTGGCCCCTTTGGTTGGTCTCAATTCTACAGTGATGAGGCAGATGAAATGTCACAGATAGGATATTATTATGAGAGTGTGATAGGCCAA